>CM026165.1:871068-894680 GCA_014825975.1 Bombus haemorrhoidalis
AACTAGTTTGGCACAGTAAAGAACGAAAGGCTGGTGGCAGACGCTGTAAATTTGGAAATGCCAGCAGCACGAGCGGCGCGTTTCGATTTTCGAGAACGTCGACGCGATGGTAGAAGGTTTGTCGGGGAAAGCGTTGGGTCTCCGGTCGTCGATGATCCCGTCGCGACACGGCGACGTCATTTTCGTGCTCGCAGCAGGCGGCCTCGAAGGGACGACGAAGGGGCGGCTTTAAGCGCAGATAAGTTAGCTACGACTTCGGTCGAAGTAACGGGAAAACCGATGGAGGCGAAAGCCGCCCCTCTCATCCCCCCTCGCCCCGACCGTCCCTCTCCCCGTCCTCGCGTCCTTCCAACCATCCGTTTCGCTCGGCCTGTCGAGCGACAGACCCTCTCGTTCTCGCTCTCGCTCTCGCTCTCTCTCTCTCTCTCTCTCTCTCTCGCTCTCGCTTTCTCTTCTCCCTTTTCACCTCCCCTCTCACCCCCTAGCCACCCCCTTCTCAGCCCGTTCGTGCACGAGGGTACGCGCGCGCCACGTTCTCTCACGTATATATACGTATATAGTAAAGTACGCGCGGAAAGGCTAACGGATACGCGTCGGGGCTAAAGGCCACCCTTCGCCACCCCCTTCCACCCCTTAGACACCCCACACGCTTCGTCGTCTGTTTGCACGAGCGATCTCGCGCCGATTATTACGGGCTCGTTCACGGAAATGGCGCCGACGGTACTTGGATTTTCGACCTCGAGCCCCGTTTCGAGCCTGGAACCCCGACGATATTCCACGGGTCCCCCGTAGCCCCTAGATCCACCGGTCTAAAACCGTGCTCTCTCTCTCTCTCTCTCCTTTATTCCGCTCTGCTCGTCTGTTCCACGAGGCCGTCGATTCGCTCGCAGGCTTCGGCAAATACGCGTCGTACAGGTCGTTATCGGTACGCGCTTTTTGTTTTCTTCGCGAGTCGGTCGTAAGAGAGAAATTTTCGTGACAACGCGACACGAACAGGCAAACGGGGATTCGTGGAAAGTATTTAAGAACGAGGGTCGGAGTAGGTTCCCTTTGCGATCCTTTCGTTTACGCACGAGTATACCTGCTCGCTATTTATCACGGCTTGTGCACAGGCATCTGTAAGCCGTCTGTACTTTTGTGGCACCGAGGATTTCGTCCCTACGTCGAATAAAGCAATATCGGCGAAACCATTAGCAATGGCACTAATTACCAACGTTATTGCCAGAGCGAGAGTAGTAGTGAAATATGCAAAAGTTTAGTCGTTTTATTACGGTACGTCGACAATACGGTTTGAGTCCTGTCTGGAAATAGTGCCACTAAGAAGCTTGACCTTCCTTTTGTTCTTCCAATTGCTTTCTCGTCTCTCTGCGCTAAGAGACAAACGAAGGAAAGTAACTGTATCTCTGCTCGTATAATTTAAGTAATTTACTTAAGAATTTTGTGGCTATTTAGTTACTATTTTCCGCACAATTGCTGAAGCTATCCTCTCGTAAAGCGTTTAAGACGATGTCGAATACGTTATATATACGTCGGCACGGTAATATCGTAATCCCTATCCCTCGGTTACCTGCGAAGCAAAGCAGCACGAGCGGAAAGGAAAATTAACAAGAAGGAGACGATTCGTCGTCGTGGCGATCCTGGCGAAAGTAACCGTTAGGATCGAATGCCGGTCGATCGTTGCGTTACGGGCGACGTTACGCGCGGTGTTCCACCGTCCGTAGCCGATCGTCGAACGCGTTACGCGAGACACGAGAGATCGACGAGAACCGGATGGCGAAGGGACGAGGGGAGGAAAGTTGTCTGCCTAACGCGACGAGTTATCACCAGCGACGGCGGTGCGACGTCAGAATTTCAGATATAATTGGCCGAGCGTATAACGCGCCTTAGCGCTTGGCAATTGGCTTGATCCAGGCGGCGGGCCCCGGCCGGTTCGCGCTGCTTTAACAAATGGCATTCGTCGACGGTATATAATGGTAACGGTCACGGTGTGCGATCGGTTATCCTGGCGCTGGGTTTTGTTCGGCTGTAGCTGTACGTACGCGAGCACGGGGGGAGGACGGGGAGTGGGGTGGTTCGACGGGGGATCGTCGCGGTAACGGAATCGAATTAAAAGTTACGCGACGCTGTAGCAGCCGTTTCCCTTCCACGGTTGTTGTAACGGCTTAACAGTACGTTGCGAGGCAATGACGCGTGCGTGCCGATCGACGGATTACCTGGCCGAGCCTGTTCGAAATATTCGCCGCCAATTAGCCGATCTATCGACGTCGCGCGAGTTACGTGCTGTAATTACGTAGACGCGTGTGTTAATTATTAAAAACGCGCGCGGTTGAGTCTCGCGGCGATAGATTCGTTTTTCGACGATCGAGGAGGCAAGGGTTGTTACGTTTGGAAGGTAACGAGGTATCGGGAACCGACGTAGAGAGGATCGCTCGAAAGGAAAGGTTCTCCCTTTTCGAAGCGGATACGAGTACGCCGTGAGATGGCAAACGAGCGAGCAAACGACGTAATAGTTCGCGACCGATAGATCAAGGTGGCGAAACGGAGCTGGTCGTAGAGCGAATCGTCGAGAAACTCGGTGAATGGGAGTGACGGAACGGGGAATTTCGATGGCAGACTTTTGATACGCAACGCATAAGGAAAATAGGAGCCGGCGATCATCGCCCTGGTTTTGTCCAAAGTTGTTCGAGTGAGGTGAGAGACCGGCTGGGTGGGGTTGCAGCGAGAGTCTAGTCGAGCATTAACATATACGGTGGGCCAAGGTCTCCGTTCACGGACCATCCTCCAGAACCTTTCATTTTTTCGCTCTCCGACACTTTGCCTCCGTTCCTTTCGTTCTCGACGCGCTCTTTCCGTTCCTCGTGTTCTTCCCAGCTTCCACTCTTACCGATCTCGCGTCAGGCTGATAGAAATTCCACCGTTTTTTCTTTCTTTTTTTTCCTTTTTTTTCTTTCGTCTCGACCAGTCGAACAGTAAGCAGTCGCGCCACGATTCTTCGTTTCGTCGCGTCGAATTATCCGAAAACGAAACGAAACGAAACTCGACGATTTCCTGCGTAAACCAGCATTCGTGACGCTCGATCCACGAGCGCGTTGAAATACGAAAACCAGTGGAAGAGATCCAAGAGACTTCGTATTATTCTATCGCGATGTACGACGATAATGGACGATAACGTATCTCGGCTGCTTGCGGCGGTTCGGCGATAAACGCGAAATTTCGCGTATCAGGCAGCGTCTCTGTCGGCGAATCGGTCGCCACGTTGTGGCGATATCGGCGTCGCGGCTACGAATATTTCGCGTTGCGTCTTTAAGGTATGTTTAAGGGCTGCGAAGCGGCGGCGTTCGTGATTGGCAGCTTCTTATTCCCATCTTTTTCTCTTTCGCCCTTTTTTCTTTCTTTTCCGAACGATAAATCCTGCTGCCATTCGTCCGCAGGATTTCTTCTCTCTTTCTGTGTCCGGTGTTTATCCGGAGAAGCGGCGCGCCGCTCATCGCGTTGGCCTCTTTCGGATTCGCAGCAGGCGGCCTTAAAAGCGAGCCCGTCGTAATCTCGGCCGGCTCGCACCGGGGCCCCGTACCGACCAACTTTCAGAGAGAAAAAGGGAGTGGAACCCGGAGGGAAAGAGAGGAGAGCGTCCGTCTTCTCGCGAGAGAGCGCGGGGTGAGTTCCGGGGCAACATGGCGGACCGTAGGCATCCGCCATATGGTGAGAAACTTCATCCGGCCCGGCGTGCCACGCCGTGGATTTATAACGCGTGGCCCGGGAACTGTCGCGAAACTCTCCCTTCCCTCCCCCCCCCTCACCGATATTTTGCTCGTTGAATAATCGCGAACGTTTTAACCTCCTCCTCGCTCCTCGCTCCTTCTCCTCCTACGTTCGTTCCTGTCACGAAGCTGTCGAAACGAACGTTTCCTTCGTTTAGAACCTTCGTTTAGAACGTTCGTTTAGAACCTTCGGTTAGAACCTTCGGTTGGGTTTTGCTCGCGTCGTTTGCCTCTTTCGTGTAATTCGTCCTTCCGTTCGCGATATTCCGTCCCGTGGATCGAACGTGCGTGCCTTCTCCTCCTCTTTCCCCCCGCCCCTTCCCCCTTTATCCTCTTTCTTGCTGGCGGATTTTCTCCAACGCGGTCAGGTTTACCGGTAATCGTCGAGTATGTGTTACGCGATTCGATCGTTCGCGCGCGTACGAGCAATCGGAGATCGACCGCCGAAATTGTTACACGCGCGTCTCTGCGAGATCGCGAGCGTAGAAATATCGTTAGTTATTCCTCGTAACTCGTTGGCGCTTTCGAAACTATATAAACGGCTGGTCGAAAGGGTGGGACTTTGAAAACGACCGTGGAAATAAGAAAAAGGAGATACGACGTTCGATGTAAAATCGATTTTTAAAAGCGTTGCAAAGCGAGGAAAACGCGAAGGAACGGGAAACGGGCATCGGCCATTGCCACGTACCGTTGTACGTAGCCATCGGAGGGAGAGAGCGTTTCGAAGATCATCGCCATGTAAAATGATGATTTTATAAATAAAACCATCGTCGTTGGAAAGTCGTCGGATAGTGGTCGGATAGTGGTCGGATAGTGGTCGGATAGTGGTCGGATAGTCGTCGGATAGTCGTTGGAAAATAGCGCAAACGCTTTTTCATCGTTTTACGTATGCGCTTGGTACGCGAGCGTATTCGCGCGAAGCGAACAAACGAAAAGGACGAAGGACGTAGGTTGTTAGAAACGCGTTTGTAACAACGTCGGACACGCTATGTCTAAGCGGACCGGGTGTCTCTCCGCTAACGAGCAGCCGTTTAAGACGCGATTCGCGCGAACTTATACACGTGTCGTCCGCCAGTACGAAGATAAATCTCGTGCAACAGCCGCTCGCACTTTCAATCCCGATATTACGTGTCCATCTCTTAAGTTCGCGGTACGCGACAGAGAAAAGAAAGAAAATCGAACGGAAAGTAATTTTAGCCGCGCTGAATAATCTGCATCTTGGTCGCTGCTTCTAATCCGAAGATCGGGCAGCGTTGTTCGTTTCCGTAAATCAGATTGTTTCACGGGTATTCGCGTGTCTACAATTTCATCCGTCTATAATTTCGTCGGACCAGGTTAGACGCGCAGTAGCGACGCTCGTATGCGAATATCAACGAACGAACGTAAGCTGTTCAGTTGACAGTGTGGTATGGAAGAAGGTGAGACGCGTGCGACGCGTGTATCGACGAATATCTTCGAAATCGTTTATCGAATAAATTTATAACTATTTTGATACGAATTCCAAGTGCGAATTCAGTGTTCCTGTACCATTATTTCGGCGACAAAGATCCAAAATTCTCGACAACGGGAACGCGCGTTATCACGCGATACCGCGATAATACTTTACCCAGCTACGATAATACGATTCCCAGCTAATTGCATTCTACTTTCTTGCGTGCATCGTGTCTTTGCTCGATTCGCGATCGATTCCTTTCCGTTTGCACCGCTATCGACGATGTATCGCGGCGTCGTTTCGATCGTTCGAGGTTCGACCACGCCGATAAACGGTACATCGTCGCTTCGAAGCATGCGAAAATAAAGAGTACGCGGTTGCAGAGACGTTGCGTTGCTCGCGTTGTGTACGGAATTTTGAAGGTTGGTTGAAACGTATCGATTAAATGCTTGTCGTCGACGACGAACATCGAGACGCTTTGGTCGCCAGTGCAGCTACGTTTTAATGAAAACGCGTCGAGATTATTTTATTCTACGATTTCTTACGGTCCGATGGTTTTAAAAACGTTTTAACCGCGAACTCTACGTCTCGGATTCTCGTTGGCGGCAAAAAATCGTTATTCTAAAATCCCGGAGTAATAAATCTGCGCGGGTGCATTCCCGATTAAATTTTTCATTCGCTAGTTACACAACGGTCAACGCGCGAACAAACACCGCTAGTTACAACCTAATCGATCCGCCGGCTCTCCGCCGAAAGTTTGTTCTCCATCAACTTTTCATCCGACGTAACGTTTTTCCAATCCGGTCTCGCGTTCGCGATCGCACCGCACCCCTCCCTCTCGCCGAAAACTTTTGCGCCGTTTCTTCCTTCCGAGACGCGTTGCGCGGTTTATCTATGTTTTCTTTTTTTCTTTCTCTCTTTCTTTTTTTCTTTTTTCTTTTTTTTTTTTTCAGCCCCAACAAATACGAGCGGAAACCTTAATCCCCTATATCGAATTACTTCGCTGTATCGTCGTATCGGTTTTAGATTTGCGAAAATCATCCGTTTGAAAATTCATTTCACCTCCGTTCTCTTCCGTACTTCGACGTACTTCGATCTCCGGAGAATCGACCGCTTGCACGGCGGAAAGGGCGCGTCGCGGAAGAAGAACGGTGGCGAATCGGAACGCGTAAACCTTCTTGTTACTCGGCACTCGTTCGTATACGGCTGCGACGAGTATCCGACGAGTAGCCTAACGAAATGCCAGAGAATCGCGACACGACGATCGGTTAGGTGAACGCGATCTTTAGCCAAAAGTTCGACACTCGCGCGAAAGACGGCCTCCGTGCGGCCAGCCTCTATCCCCGATACCTCGAACGTAGAAAAGAAAAAAAAGAAAAGGAAAAGGAAAAGGAAAAAAAAGGACGGAGCAGAGGGGCGAAAAAAAAGGGAAAAAAAAGAAAAGAGAGAAAAGTAGAAGAAGCAGGGCGTGAAGGGAGGAGAGAGAAAAGAAAAGAAAACCGAGGAGGAGGCAAAGGAGAAAAAAAGAGGCGAGTCTCACGGCGGAGGTCCCGAAGCATCTCGAAGCGCTTCGTTCACGCGGGAAATTTGAGCGGTCTTCCGTCTGGACGCGCGTTCGTCATTACGGGGGCATATGGGGAGCACAAGCGGCTCGAGTGCACGCATGTGCATACTCGGTCGTGTGTAGACGTGCGTGATACACGCTTCGATATGTGCGTGCTGCTGGCACACAGCAGGAACTTTATACCAGGTGCCCTCCATGCGCCGCTATAAATTATCGGGTTACCCGTTACGGGCGCGCGCCACCGCGCTTATATCGAGAAAAACCTGTCGCTGCGGCTATCTTAAAAGCGGATTTTTATACGCTTTTCGTATCGAGCGCAGACTCGCGATACGACCCGTGTTTTCACGACGGATAACCACGGATAACGCTGCGATTCTCCTTCGACCGACAGACGGATAAATTTGCAACGCCGGATCGTCGATAAGATCCGCTCGGCCGATTAATTTCCATTGCGAAACCACTTGAGAGTAGAAACGCGTGGAGGAAACTCGCGTTCTACGTCTGGGGCGTTTTGGCGGCACGCGAACCTTTCCTATGAAAATAAGGAATACCGTGATAAGGCCTCGAGATCGTTCGCGCTGGCTCAGCTCCTCCGTGTTACTCGTATCGAGGGACACTGCGACCAGAAGAAATTCTTAAAATCTCGTTTCCGCGATCTATACGCGAGTTTCCATATCGAACGTTCTCCCGCGTATCGCCGTTGATCTCCGTTAAGAACAAAGAGAAGAGACAAGAAAAGGGAAAAGAGAAATACATCGAGATTAAACGCGGTTAAACGCGAATACGGTCGAAGTCGAGAGACAAAGAGCAAGCTGCATCCCGTGCGGCGAGCCACGAACGCTTCCGGTTATTCCAGAAGTGCGGGTCCTCCGAACGCACAGGCACGGCCGAGCCCGGACTTTCGTTCCCTCGACAGTTGCTTGGAGGAGATTTCCGGTCGGAATGCCTTTCGGCGGATCGAGGCAAACGTGCCGGTAGCCGTTACCGCTCGTTGCCGACGATGACGCGCGATTCTCGAGGAAAAGGTGAAATTCGACGCGACTTCGGTTCGCTGGTTATCGTCGAGTCGCCAAGCAAGACCGAGTCGTCGCGGTTCCGTCCGGATTTTCGTTTCGAGTCGTCCCCCATCGTATCGCTATACCGCGCCTGTTTTCGTCGTACTTTTCCATTCGTCCTGGCTTTCCCTTTCCACGGACTCGTTTTAAATATCGCGCGATCAATGGATGATCGACCAACAGATGGCGAACGTTCGCGCGCAACTTTAGCATCTCTAGAGGAGCACGGTCGTTGTCCTGTCGAGACTCGACGATCCAGTCGGTCGAGCGAAATTCGAATCGCAATTCCTTCGAACTTTGAAGAAATATTATTTCGTACGTAACGACGTACTGAAAAGATCGCGAACGTCGACGAGCTTGGATTTGGCGTAACGGTTTAACGAATAAACTGTCGTCCCGTTGATTTGACCGTATCGCGTATTAATTAGTCGGCCATTAAAATTAATCGTCATGGAAATACGCGCGTTTCCACGTAATTCGTTATTCATGATAACGTAAAACCACGTATACGTTACGCTCGATACGTTGGCTCGATACGGTTGTTCGTTCGAACGAAGCTCAATGTTAATTGTCCGTAACCCTTAAAAAAGAAATCCTTCTAGTTGGCTGAAGGAAATCGTTTACTTGGGACGATCGAAGCGTTTTACCGGGGGAAAAAGCTGTCGAAAGGACGAACGACGAGCGGTATGTTGCTCGTTGGGTCCGCGGAATATTTACGACGGCAGATACGACCGAGCCATAGAAACCGATATCCTACCGCGTTCGTTACGCCATCGACGCGCCTGACAAACAACGAATTCGACTCGAGTCGCGAGTGTGTTTCATTCCGCGATTGAAACGCTCTATCATCTCGTAATAGGTCATAAGCTGGTGCGCGTTAACCTATAAAGGCAGTAGTTACGCCTCGGCATATCCGTATGATTTTCAAGGGAACAGGGCCAGTTGCGTTAACTCGAATTCCGATATTCCTTCGTATCCGTTCGCCCGTATGTTTCTCGCGCGAAAAAGCTCAATTTCGCTGGTATTCGCGTAACTTGAGTAAAATATTACAAGTACTAGATGGTTCCAAGACAGAGGCGTGCTTTATTACCGCGCAACGTACCGTCAGCAAAAACTACGAACTTGCGTGCATCGATCGCCATTGTGTTATCATTCTCGCGGTGGTTGCTTCGATCCAAATCCACGATCGATCGTAACGCGAACGGGCGATCGTTTACTTTTACCGTTACCGTTACCACCTAATCGTCGACCGATGTAATTCGCGCCCGTTCGTCGATGACATCCACTCGTCGTTGTCATCCTGCATCGTTTTGCGTAATTGCCTCGGGACGATTTCTAACGAACGGAAGGAGCGCTCGCCGCTCGCAGCGACGTGCCGCTATACGCGGCGTCGATATCCTCGCGCGACCAAACGATGAAAAACATGGTTCTCGATGGCGAGCGCGAGGCAACCGCTCGCGAGAGAGGAGTCGGCTTTGTTCGTGAAGGGGGAGAACGGGCTCGGAGCGGCGTTCCTAATTGACGGCTCTCGCGATTTTTACCTCGCTCACCGTCCAGACCAGAAGCTCAGGGGCTCTCCGGCCTCTTTTTCTCTCGGTCCCTCTACGTTCTACCTACGTCTATCTCCTTCCGCTCTCTTCGTCCTCTCTGTCGTTCCCTCTTTCTTCCATCGTTTCACTGGCGGTCCTCCTCCTCCTCCTCCTCCACCGCCTCTCTCCACCCCCTCGTCCCCCTCTGTCCGTCTTGTTCCGCTGCCCGTGGAGGAGAGATCTCTCGAAGGCCGCGCGAGGCGCATGCAAAAGAGAGGAAAAAAAAAAAAACGGTGGGTCGAGGGAACCGGGAGGCGGCGGATGAGGAGGTGGTGGTGGCGGCGGCGGCGGCGGCGGCGGCGGCGGTCGACGGGCGGCTGAGGGCCGAGGAGGGGCTGAAGAGGCCGAGGGGGGAGGACCGCGAGACGCCCAAAGCCGCATTAACGCCGCGCCGCTTCGCTCTTCGCTCGCGATCGGAATCGCGGTCAGAACAACGCTGCATTTTCTGAGGAGGTAATCCGCGTCCGCTCGATAACCGAACGTTATAGACGATAGACGATAGACGACGATTCTCCTTGCTCCACGACCCTCCACCCTCCACCCTCTCTGCGTCGTCGACGTCGTCGTCGTCGTCGTCGTCGTCGTCTATGGCTTTCCGTATCTCCAACCTTCGGCGTTTGACGTTTCTAACCTGCGTCGTTTACACGCAGATTTTTCCCAGCGAGTGACATTTTTCGAGACGGTTAGGCTCTCGCTGGATTTCCACGTACAAGCTAATGCTTGAACCTTTGGTAGCGGATCACTCGTGTACATGTTTTTCGATTTATCGAGCGTCTGTTTCATCGCGACGAAAGATATCTCGTTCGTAGGTGTAGAGGAAATTCGCGAGACACCGTGTTGACGGATGCGAAGCGGTGCGTACCGTGTTAAACGTAGAACGTATCGTACTTTTACGGGAACAACGGGATCGATGATCGATGGAATGGATAGCGTGCGAGAGGTTGTCTCCGATCGAAGGAGCGTCCGTGTTTAACAACGATGTAACCTGAAATGATCCGTACGAGTGGTCCGATTCTTCGGGGAGAACGGTTCGCTGTTTCAAAGCTTGTAATATCTTATCGAGAGATGCAAAAGGACGGATAAAGCAAAGAGACGCGGCTACGTTCGACGCAGAAGACTTCGCGACGGTTCTCGATCGTTGCTTTTTCATAGTAATTAGCCGAGATTTTTATTCGTGCGACTCTTTTGCCGGAAATACCGTGTCGTCGTTAGAGGGAGAGAGGAGGTAGGGCGCGCCCTTACGCGGTCGCCAAAGAGATTCCTTTCGAATTTATTACGACGATAGGCAAACTCCTCCCTTTCCTTATTTTGCGCGCTATTAATTTATCCTGATTGGCCTCCGGGCTACTACCTACTACCTACTACCTACTACCTACTACCTACGCTGCTCCACGTCTTTAATTCGACCGCTCTCCTCTCCCGCCGCCCCTGCCACGAACCGGCAGTTCGTCGCGCGGTATTCGAATCAGCGAATACCGAACGTTCGATCGACCAAAATCCAGTCACGTCGTTCGAACGACATCGAAAGGCCCTTTGAAAGGCAGGGTCGCGAGCGCGAAAAGCCCGAGACCGAGGCAACCAACGTCGTGTATAGAGGGTGGCTTGTCGCGTTGGGTGGCGGAATCGAGGAGGAACGGTTCTACGTAAACGAGGGAAAGTAGAGATGCGAGAAGCTAGAACGAAACTCGCCCCTTGGAATCTTCGTTCGTCGAATTTAATCGTATTAAACGGCGTACAACCACGGCTAGTACGTACGATGCGGTGGATGAAGGGCGATTCTTCGACTTAAAATATACAATGCGAGAAGTTTTTCGTTGTTTGTGAGACGTGCTCGAGACGAGGAAGAAAAGCGTGGTAGGGGAGAAAACGCGGCGACGAATTCTCCAGGCCGATTCTCTCGAAAACGAAGAGTTCCCCGGCGAGAGAATTTTATTCCACGCCCTCCATTTGTTATTTTATCTAGAACCGCCCCACCGCCGGCCCGATTACACGGATACACGACACCTTGTATATCCGTGGACATCCAATCTCGCGCTTTTGCAACGAGAAGCGGTTTTGTGTACAGCTCGGTGAAGCTTCACCTCTGCCCTTTCGAGGATCCACCGTGGAAGCCGACCAGTGACGACGGCCAATGTGGTCACACGTCGCTCCGCTCGCGTTTCTCTCCTCTATACACGTACATAAGTACACGAGTCGCTTCTTTATCCTCCGTCTCGTTTCCACCTCCGTACCACCGACTCCCTCCTTCTCGCTCGTCCGTTCCTCTATTCCATCTTACTCCGTCGTTCGCCCAAACCCATCTCTCCTACCGCTTTTCCTTCTCTCCTTCCTCTCCGTCCTCTGCTTTCCCACTCCTCTCTCTCTCCCTCTCTCTCTCTCTCACACACACATTCTCTATCGCTCTCTCTCTCTCTCTCTCTCTCTCTCTCTCTTGCACCGCGTTCACCCTCCGTCTCCTTCTCGTACTATTTATGTAAGTGGTGTCGCGCACCGCGCACACCAGCGCGTAAACGTCCACGCGCGACACTACTTACATAAATAGCCGCCTGCATGCATATATGCATATAGATGTGTAGCTATATATACAGAGGCCATGCTCGAACACACCGAGAGCGAGATAGACGCGGGGAACAGAGTGGAACGAGGAGCTTCGCGCGACTGCTGTTCCCCTGATATCGTAGCCGTCGTCGCCGCAAACTCGCCGGACGGATGGACGATAATCGAGTCAACGGTGAAGGTTTTCGGAAGGGAAAGCGTTTTCGAGGGATCGTGCGAAAGAGATGAGAGGAAAGTGAGCGAGCGTGACAGAGATAGGGTGAGAAAGAGGCCAGAAGCTGACCGAGGCGACGGCGGCGGCGGCGGCGGCGGCGGCGGCGGCTGGGACTGGAGCGTGTGTATTTACCGTCTGATTTAGTTTCGCCCGTATGTATGTACTTTGAGGGGCAGGGGTGCGGCGAAGCGGGCGCGTTCGACGTTTATGCGCCGCCGAAGCCCAAGCTATTCCATTACAAGCGGAGAAAAGAGTTTATGAATGAAGAGGATGCGAAGGATAGTTTGCGGAAGCCGGCCAGCTCCGTGCAATAATCGTAGAACGGATCGGGGCGCGCTTTGTTGCGTAAAAAGGCTGGCCAGCCGTGCGCCAAGCATATATGAATATCAGGCTCGAGCGAACGTGAGGAGGTTATCGGTGTGTTTTAATGCCTGGAAATTAGGCTTCGTGGAAAGATCGCGACTACGCGGGAGCGCGCATGCGCGTGCCTCTTTGATCCAGCGAATCGAAACGGAATGGAATCGGAACGGTCTTCGCGACTTTCTTCGCCATGCGATCAAACGTCAAACACCATGGTGTCACGTACTCGTATCTTTCCCTTCGCCTTTTGGCTTTTCGTATGCACGATATGCACGTGTATGAAACGTATCGCGAATGACGTAGTACCACGTTCGATAGATGGTGTCGAGTTTCGAGAAGACGTAAAGCTACGTCAACTACGGACTGGAACGGCGGATCGCAGTTACGGCGTCGTTTGGAAACGAGTTCGTGATGGTAAGTGGTACGTAATTCTACGTCGTAATGTCTGGGCTCGTGTTACCGCGAAAATGTACTATTACGTTGGCTAGTTTTTGCGCGCGTAACGATTACGGACGAGAGCACGTGGCGGTGGTACGTTCGATAGCTGGCGTCGAGTTTCAAATCTATAAACATGGCGCCACGTCGTTGATCGTCGATTTTCACGTAATTTTCGACGATGTACGAACGAAGCGCATAATGCTGTATGTACAGAGTTGGAACTCGAACCAATTATGCGTGATGAATACCGCTTTAACTATCTTCCGCGTGCACTAATTGGAAAAAGGAATTCCGACGACTACGAATTCGTAACGTCGAATTTCAAAAAAGGCGAACGTGGCGCCACTTTGTTCATTGTCGACTCCGCGGTACTGAAGCGCGCAGTGTTACGTCGTAATATCTCGACACGTACTGTCACAACAAACTGCCCTTCGTTGAAACAAATCGGTGAAGTATCTTTTAACGGTTCTAACAACACCGAAAACACGTGGTACTACGTTATAATATATGAACTCCCCCATAACGCGACGAACATACCATACCCATATATTACGTTGACCATTCCGTCGCTGGTGTCGGGAACTCAATCCGAACCTAACTCGACCGAACCGTACCCGCGAAGATACGTAGCGTATACCTACATACATACATTGTCCTTGCTTTTAAAGTTTAAGGCAACTATCGATAGATGTTAATCGATAAGTAAGTAGCTCGGATCGCGAACGAACGAAATGAATAACGTTAATAATAACGCGTAAAGTTTGAAATCGCGAGCAAAGAGTACAAAATATAGAAACTCGAGGCACCACCGACGCGAAACGAACCGAATTAACAGCGTTCATTTTTATCGGGATATCGCAGTTGCCGCGTGGCCCGGGGCCGAGCAGGTGGTTCGTGGCACGAGTTATCGCGGTGAACGATACGCGCCTCCTCGAAGGAATTAGCCATGACAATAGCTCGATTAAATTTCTTAACAATCTCTCGCCGTGTTTCGCTCTTCCGTGTTTAACCTTACGCTCTTCTAAACTCTTCCATCGAACGTTTCACTCTCCGACAAGTTGAGAGATGGTCGTTCCGAAGAATACCGAATTTTAAAGGTTATGATCGAGAACAAACTTTCGAGTCGTTGGTGGTCGATCGTTATTCCGGTTCGCGGGTCCGATATCGCGAATCGACTCCGCGTTTCCTCGACAACGAAGAGGAAGAAGAAGGAGAACGAGCGAAGCGTTCTCAATTTCCGCGTATCGGCATCGATCGATATCTTTCGCTTTTCGCGATTCTCCGGTTTTCATTTACCCACCCGAGAGAGGAAGAGAGGAAGAGAGAGAGAGAGAGAGAGAGAGAGAGAGAGAGAGAGAGAGAGAGAGACCCGGTGACTCGTGTGTTTTCGTGAAAATCTCCGGGGCTTTCCCATCGATTTTCGTCGGGACCCCGGAGCTACCTGGTCGCGGAGGAAATTGGAGGGCGGCGAGCGACGAATTAAAACGGAGGAGCAACGAACCGAACGAGCCGGAGCGCCCGATCCGTGCGACCCGTAACCGGGAAACTACGCGTACTCTCACCCCCTCCCTCCACCCCACCCCCCTCCCGCAGCCCCCTTTTTTCCACTCGTCAAAATAAACGAACCCTACAGGATCGCCTTTCGCGTTACGACGACGTACGTCTAACAAAACGCGTAAACTCGCGATGGTCGGTGTATCGGTAGGGAGTTAAGGCATGTACGGACATCATAACCTCTTATCTCGTGATTTTTCTAATCGGCTAGTCGAACGATCGCTGCGATATTTCAGCGTATTGGCCGAGCAAACATCGTGTTTGATACAACGCGTAACGAAACGCGTTCTTTCAGATATTCTTGGGAAAATGTCGGTATCGCGATCTTCTGGTGCGTTCGCCTCGTCAAAACCGAACGAATCCGAGCGAACGAAAATTACAGCGCGCAACGCGGTTCGCGTTAAAACCGGAAGTAAAGCGGAAGCAGGCCGAAGTTTGCCGCGTTACTTTCCCTTACGTGCGTATCGTTACTCATACGCGGGATAGCGCTGCGCGAGATGATGTACTAAGATATATGGGAGCGTGGTAAAAACGCTCGGTTACGCGATACTTTAGCGCGCGAAATTCGGACAGCCTAATTTAGATTGATGCTAAATTAATGCTAAATTCCATTATTATACGGTGAGAAGCGCGATTGCTCGCGTCGAAGAGAGGAGTCTCGGCGGCTAGTGAAGATCCGACGTCGAATTCTTTTTTCTCGAAACCGAGTGACCTTTACATTCCTAATCGTGACCACGCGAATTCTTGCTGCGTCCTTTCGGCGTACCTGCGGAGGACGGAGCGGCGTGTGGCCGCGCCATTTCCAGCGCGCATGCCTTCTGGCCATCTCCGTAATCTCACTCTCTCCGTCCCTCCTTCTCTTACACTCTCTATTCGTCGCGTTCGTGCCGGGTGTCCGTGTTCGTGTTCGTGCCGGTGTCGGTGTTCGCGTCCGTGAGAGAGGCTGCAGCAGCCTCTGACGGGAAGGGCACGATCGGAAAATTAACGACCCCTCGAGCGTTAACTCCCGACTCCGAGGTCGGTTCTCGGTCCGCTCGTTCGTTAAGTCCCTCCTCGAGTTCTCGCGACTCACGCCGCGTTTTCAGCTATCGCCGTCCTCTCCCGCCGCCCGCCCCGCTCCGCCTTCGTGTACCCTTCCTCCTGGTTGCTCTGCCCGCTGCGCACCCCTCTGTTCCCTCGGCTGCCCGTTTCAACGTCCCCGTTACCCCGCGGTCGTCTCTGTGTCGGGTTCCTCTTGGCGTTCTCCGCTTGCTGCCGCCGCCGCCACTGTCGTCGTATTCTCTCTCTCTCTCTCTCTGTCTCTGTCTCTCTGTCTCTCTCTCTCTCTCTCTATCTATCTATCTATCTATCTATCTATCTATCTCTATCTATCTATCTATCTATCTACGTATCCGTCTCACTCGCGTCGTTCCTTTCCCCTAACCATCGCTAACGGGTCTACCCCTCGAGCTACGAATCGGAGATTGGCGGAGAGACCGGTCGATTATCTATAATCGATAGGAACTACCGGTATATTGGTGTACGCGGTGCGTGGCGCGCCGTGGATGCCACGCAGAGCGACGCTTAAATACGCGGCTGCCGGACACCGCGAACCTCTCTCTGCTCGCCAACTATGCGGCATTCTTTGCGAGGGCGCAGGGATTAATTAGGGGAATGTGTATCGCAGGCATCGAGTACCCGTGCAAGATCGTGATTGACGCGCCCTTAGAACCGCCGGCACATAGGATAGTCAATGAAATCGGTGGTTTTTACGCGATCGTGCGATAACAAGCAACCGCTTCATAACCGTGTTTACCGTGGAAGAAACGTCGATTTCGTTGAAATATCGCGGCTATCGTCGATCCGTGATCAAGGTTGGCGCGCGTGCAGAGTCCGTTCCGGACGACGTCACCGTTCGCTACGTAGCCTCTATCGCGTCCTGTCACATCGAGCGTCATTTTCCACGAAAATCGTCCTCCCTTTCTCTCTCCGTCGCTCTCTTCCTCTCTCTCTCTCTCTCTCTCTCTCTCTCTCGCGCGCGCGCGCGCGCGTACATCCGTCGGGGATTTCGCGAGTCTGCGGCGTTTATTAGTTTTTCGGAGCGGCAGCGTTGTTTGCGTCGCTCGACTAGTTCCTGGGAGCCAGGGATCGGTCTTAATGTCAGGATATCCCGGTGTGACGCAGTT
Organism: Bombus haemorrhoidalis; assembly: GCA_014825975.1. Taxonomy (NCBI): domain Eukaryota; kingdom Metazoa; phylum Arthropoda; class Insecta; order Hymenoptera; family Apidae; genus Bombus; species Bombus haemorrhoidalis. Next base: position 887,757 of record CM026165.1, read on the forward strand.
GGCTGACGCGAATCCGCGAAAATAGATTACCATTGTTTGTTTGCGCACGCACGCGATTTGGAATTTTTAAACGGAAGTCGACGAGAGCGCTCGATCCTTTGCCTTATCGTTCGCCTTCGCGATTCTTGGCGCGCGCCAAGATCGATCGTCTGTTTTTATTATTTCGATCAAAGGGACGATGGTCGAAGAAGCGTTTTTCTGCCTTCCACGGGATTGATCACGGACGGATTGATTATGGAAGTTCGAGGGTAGCCAAGGTGCGATCCGGGTTCGCGCGGAACACGCCGTCGCCCGAAGGTATCGAGATCGCGTCCTCCGTACCGCACCCCATGTGCAAACATAAAGGGACTGACGCACGAATGGTGGATTAACTCGCTCGTATTTTGTGCCACTTAATCGTTCGTTCGATAAACACGGACGAGGCTCGTTCGCTTCCACGGCGTTGTACATCGTGCCGCTACGATCTTTATCCGAAAATCATGGCGCGATACGGCGACGGTCGCGATCTCAAAAATTCTATCAATCGTACGCCCCGATAATCTGTCCGGATGCCTACAACTCGAAAGATCGATTTAGCGCTCGAAAACGTTTGTCCCTCCGTCGAAGAACGAAGACGGCGTAGTAGCAGCAGCTGGTGTAGCGCAACGATTACCAACGTACTGCGTCGCAACGGTGGCCGTCGTTAATAACGGTGGCCAGTGGATCCGTACGAAAAGAAACGTCGTCGATGTGGCAATTACGATCGCACGGATCGTTGCTGGCGCAACATCTTTATCTTGCCCTATGTTGATTCTGCAACGACACGCGTACGTATTATATAATCGAAAAGTTCTAAAATTAGACGACGAACGAGCGACGGGCAGCGCAAGGGAAAAAGTACGACCGTAGAGAGACGGTTGGTCGGTAGGTGGTGACGATGGGTCCGCGCGCCGTTGGTTAAATATAACGCGTGCGGAACGTACGACAGGTAGTTGCTCGGCAGCCTTGCGCGATATATCGGCGCATTCACCGGGAAAAGGAACGACGACGGTCGCAGACGCGCCGGCATTCGGCGTAACACGAAAACGCGACTCCGGCGAGTACGCACAGCGATCGGAGGAGGGCGAATGGCTGAGAGAATGCTGGCCACCGTCGATTACGTAACGCCAACCGGTGTCCTTCTCCGCTCGTATCGGGGTGCGTCCTTCCTCCGGCGGCCGCTCGATCGCCTCTTCCTCCACTTCCTCCTCCTCCTCCTCCTCCTCCTTCTCCTCTTCTTCCTCTCCTTCTTCTTCCTCTTCGCGCGTCCGTTAATCTCCACGCCGTACTACACACGCAGCATTATTCCGAGACGATATCATTGCACGGAAAATTGTCGCAGGAAAGCGCGTCAAAGCTCGCATCGTTGCTGCCGTTTTTCTTTTCCAGGTTAGGCGTCGCGAGCTTTCTCGCCCGTTTCCAGTTTATGTTCCAGAGCTACGACGTTTCGGTGTTTCGGCTTTTTCGCGAATCTTCCTAAAATCACTCTGGCGATCTTAACGCGAGACTCGGCCCAAATCATCTCCGAATCCCAGCCAGAAAGACGGGCTTCCGGCTTAGGCTGGTCTAATACCGCGATTTTAAGCAAATTTTCTCATCTGCGCGACTCTGCGAGCAAGACGGGGAAGAAGAAGAAGAAGAAGAAGAAGAAGAAGAAGAAGAAGAAGGAGAACGAGATAGAAGGAGAGAAATGCTCTCTTCTTCCTCTTTTTCCGCGATTACGTTTCCGGTGTTGAAGACGGTGTTCGAGCCGGTGTTCATCGACCTTAAAACCGGGCGACCTCCCCTCGGTTCGGGCTCGACGTCGCAGGATTTCCAGGTTGTCTAAAAGGGGGAAGCGCGCTCGCCGAGCGGAAATACGGTCTCCTCTGGCGCGGCAGGGCCAAGAACGTCGAAGGGAAGAAATTGGCGCGGTGGTGCTCGGGCCGAAACGAGGCGGTAGCAGGTGCGGCCGTTAAGTCGACGACGAAGAAAACGGGTGGATAGAGAGGCACGCAGAACCGTCGGGCTGTTTTCTCGGAAGGATCGAACGGAACCGGCCGTAGGAGAAGAGAAGAGAAGAGAAGAGAAAAGGAAAGGAAAATAGGAAAATAGAGGGTGGAAGTGGAACGAGGGACGAGACAAGTCGTCCTATGGCGTGGCCGGTCGTCGTCCGTTTGCCGTTACCTACCGACATCCTCCGACGGTATTTCCTTAGCGAAATTTTTACCAAGCCGAACAGTCGGCGGATCGCGTCGCCTGTCCGATCGTTCGCCGATCCGACTAATTAAACTCGGCTCGATACGTACCGAGCCGTTGCCTGTACGGCAGCATAGAATTCGTCGAAGATTCGCGATCGAACGACGGAAAGAATTACGGCGTCGCGTTGCGTTCGTCTCGCCGAGTACCGTGTTCTACGAATCTGATCGTCTATTTAGCGGCTATTTATAGAAGAAAAACCGTAAAAGAGCGTCCGTAGGGAAGAATCGTCGATGTCGTCGATACGGCTTTGCGTGGCAAGATCGACGAAGGAGCGTGGCCCTAAAGGCGAGCAGGTACGTCGTTGCCCGTTTCTCTCGCGTGAAATTTAAAGGCGGTCGTCGTCTCTCCTCTCTCGACCGTGGCGTTCGCGAGAAGGGACTGGGCCCTCGATCGATCCGTGCCCGCATAGTCGCGACGACCGTGTAGAGGAGGCGGTTGTTTGTCGGCTGGACGGCCACCGTTGCCCGACATCCGCGTCGACCTCGCCTACCGTCCCTTTGCGCAAACTTTTTATTACCGGATTTTCCCTGTAATCTCGAATAATTAGCGACGAGAGAACCCCGTAAAGGAACTACGACGGGGGTTTACTGGTAGCGAGGTCGATGCAAGAGGTTGTCGCAGGTCGGACAAAGAGACAGAGAGGTCGCATCGGTACATCGTGGAACGAAATGGTCCGTCGTACGGCTACCTACCTGGCCGTGGAAACACCAGAACGCGTAAAGATTTCGCTTTTCCTTCCTCCTTGTCGTTGTTCCTAGCCAATGTTCGTGGCAACCAAATTTGATTTATCGCCAGACCCAGGTATCGAGCGCCTATCGTCCAGCAGCAACACCCTTTTTTGCTTTCACGGTCGCGCAATTTGCTCGTCGAAAACGACCTTACTTTTCGTTTGGCGAAACGTTCGCTCATCGGTGTCGAACGGTGTTTCGAGCGATCGAGACTCGAGCGGCGCGAACGCTTAGCGAAAGGACTCGACGACCGGGAAAATTCTTTCGTCGCTGTTAGATCGAGAAACGACGAGTCGGCTATGATTCGATTACAGCCGCGTTAATTTCGAGAGGTCGACCTCGTCATCGCTATCGTATATCCTGCAAAGACCAAACATTTATCGCTCCGATAAACGCTCGATCCACCACCCGGTTCGATCTTTCCGCCCACCGAACGCCCCCTGCGTTCTCGCGAATTAAATCGAAATTTCACGTCCCTCGGGGGTAGTCGCGCCCCTTGCGCCTACGCTATTCTCCCTTACGTAAACTCTTTCTAATCGCGTTCGCCAATTATATTCTACGGACGAGGGTTTCGCGACGGAGTCGTTCGGTACATTCGCAGGGGACCGTGCGGTTTTTATTCCCGCGCCGATAACGCCCCAGTTCGTTGCTTGACGCGTGAACGATCATCGGCAGACAATCGCCAGATTGATCGGAATTGCGGTATAGAGGCCAAAGTCGCCGCATCTCGGAGACGAAATTCGTAATTCGAAACGGATCGCTCGGTCCTTTACGTCTTCTGGACACGACGAGCTTGGACGCGTCGTGCCCAATCGTATCCGCTAGACGAAGCATCGTCAGCGAGTAGCGACGATAGGGCAAATTTTGTCGAAAGTACGTAGGTATTTATAGGTATTATAGATATTATAGGTATTATAGTATTAAAGTCGAGGGAAGAAGGAACGTCGAGTGAACCGGCGCGTGCAACGGTCGAAAATAAAAAATCGAAAGAGCCAAAAAAGCGACGGAAGACGAAATCGAAACGAGAGTTTCCCCCCCGTACACGGAACACGGAAGCGGAAACGCGGCGAACGAACGTGGTCCGACCGTGCCCCGCTCTGCTGCTGTACGCGGAATCTTTTTTACCTCGAAGCGTACGATCCGAGCCAAATACGTTCGGCTGCCGATTCAGCCCACGATACCGTGACGCTTCGCTAAACAGCGTAAATAATCCTGCGGCAAAAATGATGCCGAGTAATTAAGGTGGGTCGGTCGGTTTGGAGGGATGGCGAAGAGAAAGAGGAGGACGGCGTGGCGACCGAACGCAGGTATAAAGCGCGGCAAACAAGACGAGTGGCCTCGTACGCGATTCCACGGTCGAGCCCCGTTTAATACCGGCCGAGGGGAGCGTGGCTGGCAAAGTGAGAGAAAGAACGCTCGGAAGAGAGCCCGGCTGAATACGCCACGCCGTTTTTTCACCGGAATACGCGTCTACACGTCTGCACACAGCTGGCCGCTGCTCTACGCTCTCTGGACCAAAGCGAAAGAGAAATCCTGGTGGAAATCTTTGCTGAAACGGTGCAGAGAGACAGACAGAGAGAGAGAGAGAGAGAGAGAGACAGAGACAGAGACAGAGAGACAGAGAGAAGATGCAAGAACGCGACGAAAGATGAGACGTTGCGCGTGTTTCGACCTATTCGATCGTAACGAATACATCGCGGATATTTACGCGATGCAAGTGAAAGTATTACATATTCTTGTCTTTGAGAGAGAGAAAGAGAGAGAGAGAGAGAGAGAGAGAGAAATTTATTACCATTTATCGCCTTGATTCGACACTCGGGAACGGACAGGTCAATTTCGCATTCGGGTGGTACGCATTTTGATACGGCACCCGTTTCACGACATTTCTTCAACCTCGTTATTTTCGTGCACGAAAATTTGGGAAACACGGCGAAACGAAGAAGGGAAAAGGAGAAGGAACGCGTTATTTTTTATTGGCGTAGAGCGATAGGAGGTTTCGCTCGGAAATTTTCACTCGACCAAATGTTACCAGTATTACGTCGCGAGGCTACGTTCTCGATTCGCGAGCAAGAATAGCAGTTTTTATTCGTAAAAGGCGACACGTAGCGCCGTATACGATACGTCTGCTCTTACTTCGTCGAGTAGCATGTTCGATCGGTGAACTAAAACCGTAGTAGCGTTACATGGTCGGGCCTATGGTACGTAATTGGGCGATGGTTACGTAATTTCCAAGTGACCGAAGAATACGCCCGCTATCTTCGTCGGCGAAACAAAGTATCGTAAGCGTGTAAGTATACTATACCGTACCGTAGTACCGTATATCGTATCTGTACAACTGTATAACCAAGCATCGTTCCTTATTCCTGGCGATGCAGCATCGTGTCGTTAGTTATATGGAGTTAAGCGTTGCTTTCGAATACGTCGAAGAGTTGGTCGTTATCCACGTGTTTGGTGGGCGCGAAAACGCGAACGCGCTATCCGCGAATTAAAGAGACCTAGTCGCAGCGGAAAAATGCACGAAGGCCGCGCTTAATCGAATCGTAGCCGACTAACTAACAGGAAGAAAGCTGGTGCGTGGCAGATAAAGTTCGCGTCGAGGCGAGGCAGGCGCGACCGCGCGTATCGTTCGTCCGGCGACAGAGCGCCGCTGCCGGGATATACGCATCGAGAACATCCCCTCCCGGGTTCGGGTCGCGATACCACGACAACCGGCGACAACACCGACCGAGGGAGGAGGGCGGTGAGCGCGGTCTCGCGAGACGAGGCGCGAGGAATGTATCTAGATAAAAGGCAGAGCGCGAGTTTATCTCGACGGGCGCCTCGCGCTTAGCCGCGCGCTCTCCTCTACGTGTCTACAGGGTGAGACTAAACCGACGAAAGCCAAGATCGAGTCTGTGCGACTAAGGTTGCCTCTGCCACTCGACGATTTATCAAAATCGAGAAAGAAAAATCGTATTGCCTCTAACGCGACCGATATCGGGCAATGACAATTTTCAGACGGTACTTGGTTTTACGCGTATCGATCAAAGACAGATTCTAACGTTGCGTTGATACGCTTTTGCAAGAGGGTGTAGAACAAGTACTTCGAACAGAGAAAGATTAATCACTTTCGGAGAATAACAGCGTCGAGAGGGAAAAATTTGTTACGTAATTAGGCTGGGAAGAGACGTTAAAGTTACCGCTGTAAAAACCACGTGAGACTCATCCCCCGGTTACATACATGTATCGATACGGCTGGTACGCGTAAGCACGTAGGCGGCGATTCGCGATACTTAACGAAAGAGAAACGAAGATAACGGCTGAGCCTATAGTATACCGATAAAACGTACGCAACTGGCCACACGTGCGACGTCGTCGCACTCCGTTCGTTAGGTACGCACCTCCGTCGCAGCTACATATACCGATGCGCTGCTACGCGTCGTAAAATTCTTCCACCCCCCTTGTCCACCCATTTTCCCACCGTCTAAACCCACAACCGTGTTACTTTCAACCCACACTGTATATCTACGCTACAGCCGACCGTACGTATACACGTAGGACGGCGAGTGGAAATGTTAGCGCGCGAGCGATCGCGTCGATTCTCGGCAGCAGCCGCTGGCTCCGTGTGTGCACGCGATACCCGCGTCCAACACACAAAGAGACAGCTGGGCGAAGAGCAGGAGGGCGGGCGAGGGGGATGGTTAGGGCGACGAGGGGCAGAGAGAGAGAGAGAGAGAGAGAGAGCAGCGGCAGCCGTGGAAAGAGAAAAAACGGAGAAGGAAAGAGAGAGGAGGCATCGAAACGTCGTCGTCTGCCGCGCGAGTACCGTTACGAGACCGGGGACGACGGGCTCTCTTCTCGTGTATACGCGGCACAATGGGCCGGAGGAGCCGGCACCGAAGTCTTCTTAATTTTCTCCTTGGCGCGGCCAGTCGCGGCGCGGCGCGGCGCGGCGCGG
>CM026165.1:895315-933416 GCA_014825975.1 Bombus haemorrhoidalis
GCCACCGTTGCCGCCACCGCCGCCGCTTCCGTCGCCGCCGCCGCCGCCGCCGCCGCGTGTTCCGAAGAGGCGAGGGCAATAGGAACGGAGACGAATGGACGGACGCGAGTTGACGGGTGAGACGAGGATGGAAATAGGGACGGCTAGAAGAAAAAAGTGGAAAAAAGGGAAGAGGGAAGAGAAAGAAAAAAGAGGTGGAGAAGGAGAAGGATGGGGTAAAACAAAGAGGGAAGGTTGATGGCTAGGGAGAAAAGGGCGAACGCGCGCGCCAAGGGTGTGGGAGCTAGAGGTGGTTGTCGGATAGCAGGATGAGGGCGGAAGGAGGGTGCAGAGGTGGTCGAGTCGGGCGTGAGCGATGAGGGGGCGGCAGAACACAGCGGCGCTCGAGGGCGAGCGAAGGGCGGCGCGGCTGAGTCGGGTCGCGAGCGAAGGGACGCGCGCGCGGCCGGCTAAATAACGGCCTGCCCTATCCTCCTTCTCCTCCCACTCGCCACCCCCCTGGTCGAACCCCCGTTCTCCTCTTCCATCGCCACCCGATCCCCCCGCCCGCCCTCCCTCCCTCCCCCTCCCGCCTCTCGCCCGCCTGGCCGCGCCACCGCCGCGCCACACCGCGCCACACCGCGCCACACCGCGCCACACCGCGCCAAGCCTCACCCCAACCACGAGAGAGCCTCGTCGTCCACCCTCTTCTTCGACCTCCCCCTCCCCCTTCGACACCCCTGTCGGCCTCCCCCTAGTTAGACTCCCTCGATCTACGCTCTACCTCGCACCTCGGTGACGAGAGAGGGTCGGCGAGGATGTCGGGGGATAGATACGCTAGATCGGTACATCGAGGGGCACGTCGCAGAAGGGGAGGCGAGCAACGTTCTAGACCTCTTGCCATCGTGTTTGCAGGCTTACGTACGCGTTACGTCCTCCTAAGCAGGACCTCCCTCTCCTTTCGTTTGCCCTCCGCATCCCCGGTTTCTCTCGCTTCGGTCTCCGGCAAAGATGTGGAACGCGTATATCCTGGCGATCATCCTCGAGCGCGTATGCACGTAGCACGCACATATACGTCTTTCGATGTATTATACGCATGCATATATACGATATATGTATTACGTACGTTAGTCAAATATACGCAAATATTAACGTACACGCGTATCGCGTTCTACGTTCTACCAAGCGTGCCCGAACGTTTCTTCTTCCCTCTCTCTCTCTCTCTCTCTCTCTTGACCCCGCTGGCCATCGTCTTTTCTACCCGCCTCCCCTTCCCCCTGCCCCCTCCTCACCTACAGGCTGGTTATTAAACGAGAAAACGAGACCGCGGTTGCGAGAGAGACCTTCGTGGCTAGCGGTGCGCGCCGCGGTTGCCTCGCGGGTCCTCCGTTCGCGGATTCTCTGGCACGGTTCGATATACCAGAGGTTATTTAGACCCCGGCAGGCTTAACGGCGCGCAACGGCCGTTTGCGAGGTAAGATTGCGAGACGGAGCGGACGCGAACCGAGCTCGAGCCACCGTGATCTCATCGCCCCTTTTTTAACCCACGCTCGCTTTCGCGCTCCCCAATTTTTAGCCTCGCGATCACGTTCGCGTGTAGAGAACGGCGAGCCAGGCCAACAGACTCGACCCAGGCCAGACTAGACCGTGGAACGATCGCGTTTTATCGAACACACGAACTCTAGTCTCGTTCTCATTCTCCTTCTCGTTTTCCTTCTCGTTTTCCTTCTCGTCTTCCTTCTCGATCTCGCTTCTCGTTCTCGCTTCTCGTACTTGCGATTCCCATTGGACGCGAGCCGCCTTCACCGACACGAACACCCGTGGAACGCCGCAAGTCGAAAACGGAGCGCGCCGGCAATTAGCGATTATCGGCTGCACCGCGATAACGCCGGGAACGCGCCGTATCTACGGATAGGTTCGCCCGCTGGACGCGTCCGTATCTCGCGCGTATTCTTCGCGAGATCGTTTCGTTCGAACCGTGAACCGTCCGACGGTCGAAAAATCCATTCCGAGGCGAGTGAGGGAAGTAAAAACGAAAGAGAGAAAAGAAGAAAACGAGAGAAACGAAAAGACGAGCCGCGAATAACGCTATAAATATAGCGTTACGCCGTCGGTTTATCTGCGTCAACAAGCGCTAACGCCACCGTGTTTTCAGGCTTACGTGCACGATATACGCGTTTATACGTGGGCGCGCATTTCCCTTCCCTCTTATCCGTCGTATCGCGCGCTCCAGTCCCTTCCCGTTCCCTCCAGCTCCCACCCGGCTTTTCGCCCGGAGTCGAACATCTCGGTTATTAAAGCGGAACGCCACCAGCGTGTTCTGCGAAGGCCGTCTCGACCAAACCACGCGATATCCAACGACCCATCGTGCGAACCGCGATGACAATTCCAAAGTTTCGGCACGCGGTGACGGCGACGCGGCGGCGCGGCATCGCGACCGATTTTTTTCAAAACGATATCGACAGCGTTACACGTACGCGTTATTCATGAGCGAACTTTCTCCTCCGGCGCGTCGAACTAACGCGTGGAATCGTGACCTTGCCAGACCTTCTACCAGCTCCTTGCCGCGCGTTCGACGTACAGTCGCGCAGCGGTTGACATTGAATCGTGGCGCGAAATGTTCGCGATATAATACGGCGCGCACGTGGGGAGGAAGCTTGTGTGTACAATGAAGCACGCCAGTGAAAACGCCGGTATAACAAACGAGGCTTGCACGCGTTTGTGTGCGGCGAGCCCGGCGGGTTTCAGTTTCTACGTTCGTACGTGTCTTCCTCCTACCGACTCCGACTCTCTGCCTTTTCCTCTTTCTCCGTTCCGCCTCTTCCCGCTCTCTTTCCCTTTCCCGGTTTCGTACACGCGTACGCATATCTGTATACCTACTTATACTTGTACGCATATATGTATACGTACGTACGTACTTATGTATGTATGTATGTATGTATGTATAGGAATACGTGTACACGGTCCCATATAGCAACTCTGTATGTATATACATAACTAGATATAACTCGGTCTTGAGTTCTCGAGGTGTTTCTGTTTTACCTACCGCCGACTCGTAAACGCAGTTTAAGCGACTTCCAGGCGGCAGTCAGCGCCGCTCTCACATTACGGAAGCGAAGTTTTCAAGTTCCGCGACACTGACCCAGTTTATTCTCTTTCCCTCCTCCCTGCCCTGTTTCCTCTTTCTCTCTCGCTGCCTCGCGCGTTCTCTCTCCCATTCTACTACCCCACCACTTTCCTCCTTCCTCTCCTAATACTTCCAGTCTGCCGGTAGTTACAGTTTCCCGCAGGTAGCTGTACCACGTCTGTGAATAGCGAATACACGGGCCCTCGACGAGCGCTCTCGCTCTCGTCCTCGTCCTCGTCTTCTCTCGAGAGCTTGGATTTCCTTTGCGGCGGCCGATCGTCGCCCGTCCAACACAACCGGATGCGCTTCTCGTTCCTACCATCTTTTCCTTTCGACGCGTGCCACTCGTTCCGCGCTAAAAAGCCGTAGCTATATTCCTCTTGCGCGCCTTCTCCGCGCCGTATTTCTTCTGCCCTCGGAGTTACAGTCACGCCATAAATACGTACCTGCGCCGATCGAACGAAGATCGGTGCTCTTATCGAGAAGCGCGACGACAATTAAACAGCGCCGACGTGCAAACGATAGCGTCTGCTTGAAATAAAAGGAACAAGGGAGAGAAAGAAAAAGGTATTAACGGGTTACGAGGGAACGTTAACGCGATTTACGTAATCGAGTCGTTATTCTTAGTCGGACGGTCGCGATAAACGTTCGGCGACGCTGTTCGCAAGCAGGACTTAATTTGTACCCGCTAGTACTATTGACCCTAATACCGACATTAACGGCCGAGTAACATCGCGCGGCCAAAAGACCGTTCACGTCCCCTCTCTACCGCCCATCCTTGTCGTGTTTTCTTCGTTTTCAGAATACGCACCGGCCTCGTTTCCGAAATACGTACACCAGACGCGTAGCATCGATGCGAGGATGCCATCGGCGTTCACCGATGACGGCACGACGGTGGCGATGGCGATGGCGATGGCGGTGGCGGTGGCGGTGACGGTGGCGGTGGCGGTGGCGGTGACGATGGCGGTGACGGTGGCGGTGGCGGTGGCGGTGGCGATGACGGTGACGGTGACGGTGACGGTGGCAACGTGCCGTGCCGTGCCATGCCGTACAGTGCCGTTTCAAGCCGATCGCAACGAAAGCCATAAAAGCCGTTGCCAAATCGTCGTCGCTCGACCGTCCGCGATCTCCTCGATTCCCCTTCGTCGTCTCGTCACGTTCTCGCCTCGTTCTCTCTCTCTCTCTCTCTCTCTCTCTCTCTCTCTCCCGCACTAGCGTTTCCTTCTGCCTCCGATACTCTGGCCGGTCGCGCTCTATCCGTCTTTCTTTCTCTTCCGCTAGTTCGTGCTCTCCGTCAGGCTTTAGCGGTTCGGTCTGCGTCGCTCTCATCCGCTTCATTGTCCGCGCCTATATCCCCTTCGGCACGTCTCACCTTTTTCGATCGTCGTCGGAACGCGAGGGGCCTCGCTTCGCGATTGGAAAGCGCCGCCCCACCCTATTCTGCCCTTCTCTCTCTTTCTTTCTCGCTCCTTCGCTCTTGCTCCCTTTAACTCGATTGCCCGTGAGTCTCGCGATCTCCGTCCCGCTTCTAGCCGTTTCGCCGTTCGTTCTTTCTCTCTCTCTCTCTCTCTCTCTTTTTTTTTTCCCTCCGTCTCGCACGCTCTCCGTCCATACTCCGTACGTACCCCGTGGCGAGACGATTCGATACCGTGGCGTGGTATCGGCGGCGGTGGCGGCGGCGGCTGCGACGGTGGCCTGCTGTAGCAGGGAGAAAAAATGCCTCCTGCTCGTCGTGGCTCTCCACTCGAGAGAAAGAGTAACAGGCTCCCGTGAGACGCGCTGGAATAAGCGTAAAAGAAGGTACGAGGGGCGGCGGAGGCGAGGAGGCGAGGAGGACGCGTATACGCGGCGGCACGAACAGGCGACTGGCACATGTACCCGTGGGTAGGGCCCTGCTGCCAACCCGACCGACAGACTGGCCAGCCAACCAACCAGCCATCAGCCATCCTGTCATAGACAGGATGTGAGGGTCCGCGAGTTCGGGCCGCGTCGCGTCGCGTTTCGCCGTCACCGCCACCGACACTACGAGACCCGTCCTCATCGTTGTCGTTGCGTTGCGTTGCGTTGCGTTGTCGTCATCGTGGTCGTCGTTGTCATCCTTGTTGTCTCGTGGTCGTCCTCTTTCCTGCTGTTGCTACCGCTGCTGCGCTAGACTTCGCCGTCATCGTCCTAGTCTTTGTCGTTACGTACGTTCGCCGCGTACATACCGCTGTTTCTCTCTCTCTCTCTCTCTCTCTCTCTCTCTCTCTCGCCTTCTTTTTTTTTCTTTTTTTTCAATCGCGGATATATTCGACGTCTGGGCAACGTCTCCTTCCTTCTACGTGCGTGTAATAACGCGATGCGATCATGTGCGCGCGTGACGAGTGGGAATTTAAAGAGGAGCCGGTTCATCGGAGAGACGAACAGAGTCGCCTGGCTCTAAACACCACTTTGACGTTTAAAATGTCGTGGATTACCGGGTCGCGCAGCGAAACGTTAATTTCCACATGTCGATCGGCTCGTACCTAGTAATCGATCTTGTAAAAACTGGTTTAAATCGAATTCATCCACGTCCACGTCCAACGTCCTCGCTCGTCGTCAGTGTCGTTATGCTCGACCGCTTGCACGCCTTTTTCTTCCCCTCTTTTTTCGCTCGCGTGCTTTCTTGTCTCAGTCTCCGTCTCCGTCTCCGTCTCTGTCTCTCTTCCCTCTCGTCTCATCGCCCGTTACGTTTTCTCCGTCTGTGCGCGTCGCATACGCGCGAGCAAGCAGAAGCACGCGTGCAAGATGCGCGCAAGTGGCGCGGTCCGAGACACTCTGGAGAATTTAAAAAGGGGGCCGGTTTTGCGCGACCGGCCATCCTAAAGAAATCTGCGACTTGTCCCTCCGTGCAGCTCCGTGCACCATAGCCGAAGCAACGGCCTTACGTGGCTGGAAATGACGTATCCCTCGAACAATACCGTGAAAGATCGCCAAAAGGGGAAACGAAGGGCAAACGATGCCCAGCGTCCGTGTGAAAAGCATCGACGTCAAAATCGATTTGTTCGATGTATCGTGCGACCATACGTCCGCGCAGCCAGTCTTTACGACGCGGATGTTGTACGTCGAATCGCCGACGCTGAACAAGCTGATATCGTTATCGATGTCTCGATACTGTATCGCCTTGTCCACGGTAACGTTCCTTTCCTCTCTTTAGCCCAGATACAGGTGTTCGTCGCTGATACACGAAACGGAAAACCGCGAACGGCGTGTCGCCGAACGGAAACGCCGCCACCGATCTATCGATGCAGAAACGCGAACGGTACAAAGTGCGGCTCGACTTCGTATACATAGAATCCATTGTTATATACATATATATGCATACAAGCAGCGGGACAATACTGTTAACCCACATGTAAACGTTTCGATGATATTCGCGTGGCGGCCAATTCGAAGCGCCTTTGCGCGTAAACTCTCCAATTACGCGTTTGTGTGTGTGTGTGTACACACACACACACACACACACACACACACACACACATCCACGATGCAGCGCGGCTCGCTTTTACCATCAATAACCTCTCGCCGCTAATAAGGATGTCCATCGTCTGGCAATCGTGGACGCGTACCGCATGGAAGCATAGATTCGAAGCGCATAGCGAGCGCGAGTTCCAAGCATAGCACGGAAACGCTGACGGTCCGTGCGGTGCCGTTTCACAGCTACGGTATACACGCGAGAGACGAGCGAGGGAGAGCGAAGGAGAGCGAGTAAGAGAGAGGGAGGGTCGGACTACGGGCACCCGGACCGTGGTGCTCGTAAATTCTCGAAAGGAACGGTCCGTAGCAGCGGCTCTCTGTTACCTTACCGCTCTTCCCGCGGTAATATTACTCGGCTTATATTGCCAGACCTCGGTCGTGGGAAAAAGAGGGACCGGTTGGTAGAAGCGAGACGAGGAGAAGGACCGGTGTATACGTAAGCAGGGCGCATCCGTGCCTCGCCACCGCGGCTGGCTGGCTCGTTCGTCCGCTCGTCCGCTCGCTCACTCGCTCGCTCGCTCGCTCGCTCGTTCGTTCGCCGTTCTGCCGTTGCCTCGGCTTCGCGTGTACGTGCGAGGAGAAGCGAACCCCGAGGGATCGACGGGCAGGCCCAGGTACATACACCTATATATCCGTACGTGTACACGAACGTATCGGCCAATGTGTATTAGGATATGCGCTAGTATGTACGGTGCGTTTTCTGTAGGTACATGTATTTCTACGTATGTATTGGTGTATGTGCATACACGGGATCTCTCGTGAAGCGACTGCGGCGATAACGTACACCATGAAAGCGGTCGTGGCGCGACGCGACGTTGCCGCGTAGTTGTGTGTCGGCCACAGCACGGAGGGCCTCTGTTCGCGTTATATACCCGTATCCCCTTTGTGCGAACTTTGGTTCGCGCACGCACGCATGCACGCACGCACGCACGCACGCACAACACGCGGCGTTAGGGGAAACGAGAACGTCCAGAAAGGATATAGGGAAAAGGGGAAAAAAAGGAAGAATGAGAACGAAGAGAAGAGAAGAGAAGAGCGTAGAGAAGATAGGAGAGAAAGAAAGGAAAGAGACGCGACACGAACGAAAGAACGAACAAACGAGCGAACGAGCGAGCGAGCGAGCGACGACGCCCTATGGCACATCGTGACGAGAGCAGCTGGTCGCCACTGCGTGCGACACTTCCACCTCTCGTACTTTCCTCGCGGGACCCGCATGCCACGGCGATCGACAATCGTGTGGCCCGAGGCCCGAGGGGCCCGTAAAAGCTACATCGCGTCGCTCTCACGCACGCGCGCCGAAGACTAACCTTCGTTGATTGTCAAGCCAACTTTCCTATGTAGGTACATACATAGAACCCTGTTTACGTTTATATATTGTATATTACATGTTGTATATATATATATATATATATATATATATATACCATGCGTACGTGTATATACATATATATATACACACACACACATATACATATATATATATATATATATATATCGGTACGAGCGTGGCTCGCGATGTTTTCCTTTGCCTCGCACGCTCCGGATATGTCGCTCGCGGCCAGCTCGTTCGCGTCCGAACGACGTTCGACCGCTCTCGATGCTCGTCCTATCGCGGCCAGACGACGCGACGAGAATCTACGTTCTCCGAACGAAGCTGCCCGGTTTGACCGGATACACCCGGTTCTCCCGATCTCGCCGACAATTTCTTTGTTACGTTCGCTACTTCTGTCTTCCTTCCTCTCAACGTGTTTTTCCTTTTTTTTTTTTTCTATCGTCTCTCGTTATCGCGTCCGCTTGGCCGACTTCCGATAAGATTTTTCGTCTTATCTGCCTTGTGATCCTCTCGGACCACACTACGCGACGTGCCTGAACAAATTTTCGCGGCACGAATCGTCGTTAGCCTTAACTATATATGTATACATATGTATATACGTGGTTATCTCGCGGTGATATTGCGACGCACCCGCTACGCGTGCAGATACGAATCGCGGGAGACATTTACGTCCGATCGTCGTTCCTCCTTGTACCCTTACCGATATCCAGGTAACCGGCGCGACATATGTAAGTATACATACGTACGTATATGCGCAGGTATAAATAAAACTGGAGGAGAAGTCGGGCTCGCGGGTTTTTCATTTGCAATTGATAGACCTTGGCGCAGGATATATCGACGCGCAGGCTGCTCTTGCCACGTCACCTCCACAAAGAACCGCGTTTACCACGCGGAGTTTCGCCGACAAACGCATGGCCGTGCGCCACTGTGTGCGCGCATCTCGCGCACACGCACCGACACGCACGCACACACACGGACTTGGCTGTCGCTCGAACGTAACCGTCATCGGTCGCGGCACGCAGTGACTAAGCGGCACAAAAAATCTCGCGTATTACGGACTGCTCACTTAGAGACAGGGGATATTTGCGATTATCGCAGGGGCAGAAGTCCGACGAGGTGTTCGACAGCGTTGGGAAAAAACGTATTTGTCAATAATCCCGATTCCCCCTTTCCGAGGTTCGAACACCTCGCGTTTCTTTCCCCTTTATCCTTCGGATAAAAAAAGATCCACGACATTCGTGGAATTTCTTTGGGTCGAACGTTCGTCGAACGCGGATCGGTGGCGCATGTCGTTTCCACGAACGTATACGTACACCCGTGTATACGTGTGTATGTCTCGAAACTCGACCAAGCTCGTGACGTTTCGTAACGCGACCGAACACGCGTGAAACTTGGTCCGCGTAAATGTCAGAAGCAAGAGATTTCGCATCGATTATGCGTTCGACGAAAGGAAGACGGTGCGCGGCTTGGCTAGAGATTCGCGTGGAAGAATTCGCTTGGCTTGGCGAAGCGGAGCTGTGTCGGTCAGCGACTGCGCGCGGTCGCGTGCTGCCACGGTTGTGTGCGTATACACGGCTACTATTAATCTCACGCGGTGATACGTCATTCCGAAGCACCGCCTAACCGACTCTTATCGAATTCGAGCCACCCAGTGCTCATTATACATTCGAGAGGCCGGCGGAACGCATCGGTGTACGGGAGGCGTCGCCGCGGCCGATGATAAATAGGGACATGGCCGACCAACTTTTTCAACGACGATACGGCCAAGGGAAAAGGGTCTCGATTCGCGTTCGTAAAACCACGATAACCGTAATCCACGTACGCCACGCGAACACAGCTGTAAACGTTCCGTCCAAGAATATACGTATAAAGCGCGCTCCGTATAGAAGGTTCATTTTCATGCAATTAGCCCCCATCCCCATGGTTGATTACGCCGGACGCGACGTTAGTCGCGCTTAAAGGAAAACTAGTTCGCGGAACGATCGATGCGATGGCGCTATAGATTTCCAGAGAGCGGGTCTTGACGTTCGTGTCGCCGCGTTTAAACCGTTTCACCCACCGTAAAGCCGTCGGGGTTATATACCGTCGTCCGTTCGTTCGTCCGTTCGTTCGTCCGTTCGTTCGTCCGTTCGTTCGTTCGTCCGTTCGTTCGTTCGTTCGTCCGTTCGCTCGTCCGTTCGCTCGTCCTTTCGCTCGTCCTTTCGCTCGTCCGTTCGCTCGTCCGTTCGCTCGTCCGTTCGCTCGTCCGTTCGCTCGTCCGTTCGCTCGTCCGTTCGCTCGTCCGTTCGCTCCGTGCTCCGGTTTCTTTCCCGTCCTGAAGGCAGCAGATGCCCAGCATCGCACACACCGACGCGTTTTCAATCCGCCGAAAATACGCGACGTTCTTTTGAAACGCGGAGAGTCTAGTTTCGAATCTTTCAGTGGCGAGCAAGCAACCAACCACCATCATCGGCGACCCACCTACCAGCGGCGCGCACACGGTGCTGGAAGCTAGGGAGAGAGAGACAGAGAGAAAGAGAGGAAGATAGCGACAGAGACGGACAGACGGCGCGAGGAGATAGATAGACAAAGAAAACGGCCAGAGATGCTGACAAGAAGACACCGTCAGGGGTAGGGTGGGACGAGAATGAGAGAGACGGGAGAACCATCCTCTTTAGAAGACCCTTAACCCTGCGGGTGACGGTCGAACGGTCGGTCGGTCGGTCGGACGAACGTCAGACAAAAGGGATCGGCTGGGAGTTCGGGAGGAAGAGGGGCACGGGAGGGGCGGGGGGGGGGAGAGGATAACAGTGGCGCGAGACGCGAACCGAGGGGACCGGTGAGGCGCGGCGCTGCGTGGCGCGGTTCGGAGGGTGGGACGCGAGGGGGGGAAAGCACAGGCCTGGCAGCAGGAAGCTCGCGATGCGTGACTCACCGAACCGACCGAATGGCATAGAACCCGCGGGTTCGCGTTCGCGTTCTATCCCCGTCCCTTTCTTTTCCCCTGGTTCGCCTCGGATCCTCTCTTTTTCCCGCCCGTTTCGTACCGTTTCTGTTCCCTCTCGCTCTATCTTCCTCTCCCCTTCGGTTTCTCGACCCATCCTCTACCGATTTCCCCCTTCGCTTCGGTCACCCTCCATCTCCCTGGAAGTGGCGGCGAGGGAGAAGAAGCCCCCTCGACTCTGTGTTCCCCTTTCTCCTGCACCACACCCCGTCCCCCCTTCTCCCTCCGTAGGTCGCATGGTCCCGTGTCTCTCGGTCGTTCAGCACGCGGCTCTGGTTCCTGCCTAGCCTCTAGTACCCGCGTCGCGCGGAGCCTTTGTCCTCTGCCATCACCTCGCGTTATTTCACACTCTCTCGCGCGCTCACGCTCGTGTCGTTCGATCGCGCGTGTGTGCACGTCGTCTCTCTGTGCACACGCGGTGGACCGCGGCAAGTCTCGCGTGAGAAAGAGACACGCCGCGACGAATATATCCATGTATACGCTACTCCTATATACTACGTACACGCGTACGTACGAGTACGTCGAACGTACATCGTAATGGCACATAGATTCGTCGCTCACGCTACATACGACGTATATCACCTGTCGTTAAATCCGTCGTTACTTTATTACATCTGAACGATCCGTCCGGCGATCGATCCATACAACAAATCGAGCCGTGCGTCTCTGCCCTTACAACGCGCAGACTGTGCCTGTGTCGCCTGTGTCGCCTGAATTCGCCTACGTTGGAGCGTATCCGCGATTACGCGTGCATCCAGCCGTGCCGTGGCCGCTTATCCGCGTGTACGTGCGTGTACGTGTTTGAGTGCGTGCGTGCGTGCGTGCGTGCGTACAATCGGAGGGGGTAGGCCCCGTCGCTAACCGCGTCCGAGCGAGGAATTAGCGAGTCGTACGGCGAAGGAGACTACCGTAAAGTCGTGGCTCGTTATGCGTCCGACAGAGCCGGCTGTCTAGCCTACTCCACCTATATCGTAGGCGCGCTCAACCTCTAGTACGGGTATATACGGGCATGGAGGCGACGCGCACGAGGCGATGGGCCAGGAATGGGTTCGAGGTTAATGCGCTCACCGGGTCTAATGACCAAGGACCGACTTTAGGGTGGGCCGGCGCGGCTCTGATGCCTCTACCGAATTTGCGGTGGAACGGCTCGCTTTACGTAATTGCTAATTAGTAATTGGTGGCGCGCCACGACACACCATATATTGAATGAAATTTTTAACGCGTCTACCTATATTTTCTACCTGGAATATCGTATCCGCGGATAATCCCCGTTGATCGATACGTTACTACTATTCTTTTACCTTTTCTCTTCGATCTTATCGGATAGATCGCGTTCGAAATCATCGAAGCGGGCGTGAAGTTCTTTCTTACGAGCACGGTATCGATGATTCGATCTGGCGCGCTCGAAGATAGATTCGAGAAGCGAGTGAAACGCACAGATCCACGATGAAATTACGAATCGAACTACAATATTTCGGAGTTGCGTTCCTATTTTTCCCAAAGTCCTACCGTTTCCCAAAGTCGTACTTGAAAATCTTGTTAACTAAAGAGAGCTATATACGTTGTTAATAATTCTCCATCGTTAATAGCTGATAATCGATTAATCGACCGTTTGTTCCGAAATTCACATGTAAATTCTGATTCCTACAAAGAGAACTGGACAGGATCCCATCCGCGATGATTGTTCTTGGCTCCGACATCGAGAGGCAGGAAAAACTCCGGTCTTGTATTACGTCGATTAAAATTGCCCGTAACAGGCTTTATTAGAGGCCGACAAATAGATACAGTCTGAGCGTATTAATTGACGTTAATTAAGACCGGGAGGACATTAATAGCGCACGGTTATCTTTATCGGCGCATTTCCGACGGGACGCGATGCGACGCGACGTCGCGAACCATTCTCTGGAATCCTTGCTTCGACTCAATACCGGTTCGAAACTCAACCCCGTTACTAGTTTCCAATTTACGGCATGATTTACAGTGAGAATCTCACGGACGTCGTTACCCCTATTCTTTTCTCACCCTTTCAATGCCCTTTCACCATAGGATTCATCCGAAAACCGTTGTCCGTTGTGTATAACTAAAATTCGACCCGCCTGTAAGCTACTTAAGCAAGCGCTGAGTAACCGAACAAGCACGCGGCTAATTCCGTACCGCTGAACATTAACGTAAAATATTAACGCGGAATTAAGGTTGTTAAACATGAAAATCTTTCATCATTGAAATGGTCGGATTTTCCAACATCGTACGTATCTTTCCGAAATACGATCGTGATAGATCGAATAAACAGATTTCAACGTGATCGTATGATTTTTCTTTCTTTTTTTTCTTTTTTCTTTTTTTTTTTTTTTTTTTTTTATATCCATCGTTATAGAGTAAAGCGACGAAGAAAATGTTGCGTAGCTGTGTGGTTACTTTATTTCCAGCTATTTTTACATTATCGATACGCATCTTCGTTAGGAAGTGTTCTACAGGCTGATTGCAGCGGCGTATTTGTCTTTAACGTTGATGGAACAAAAGTCTCGAAATTCGTGGCATCGTCGCGGACACCTCGCCGCGCCCTCCCCCGATATTCGTTATACCGAGTATTTACTACTTCGACGAGCGTACACGCTGTGCAACGCTAAATTCCTCGCTTACATAAACGTAAGGTTATGTTGCGAAGCAGCCCTCGTCCGTGTATCCCGCCTTTGTCTATTATCGTTATTCTTTAACTATCTCCAAACACCTTGTCATTCGATATTTAATAAAAGTTCTGTAATAATAGCAACGATAGGTACAATAATAGCAACAACGAAATTAGCTGCGCAGTATCCCTATAGTCTATACTGTACGCTCTATACAACGGACGAATCGATAATTAAGAAGCGGGCTACGATCGGTCGAGCCTGATCGGCCTCGAACACCGGCCGTGCGAGAAACTCGCGTCCTTTGCCGTTCTATGTATAAGGACACGCTCGCCGGCCCGATACGTGAACGAACGTCTAAGGCCGTGGCGTGACGCTGCGATCTTTCGCGCTTACGAAACACGCGCGCTAAAAGCGCGCCGCGATCGGTTTGCACGACGTTACGCGGCTGACGTAATTGCGCGCGCGCGCGCGCGCGCCCGCGCCAACACCAACTCGCAACGGCATTACACACGAGTACGAGGCTTGGCTCGGCTTCTCCTCGAAAATCCTCGTATCAGCGCCGGAAGCAGCTCGAAACGACGAAATCGCCGGATGGATCGCGGTGTGGTGTGCGCGAGAGCGGATCGCGCGCAGCGATATACTACCGTGGACACACGAACACATACCGTCACACGCGAGTATATACGGACCGTATATACGACGAACGCGACGGCGTTCCTTCGAGGCGAACGCGTTTCTGTGCCGCGATCTCGCTGCCAGGGCCAAGCACCCCGCTCTCGCCTGCCAGCCCACTCGCTCGCCACCGCTTTTAGGATCGAACTCCCGACTCCCGACGCTCTTGCTCGACACCGCGCCAAACGTTCCTAGAGAAACGTTCCTCTACTGATTTAGATCGCGAGGAGACCGCAGTTGCGGATTATCGAAGGCACGCCGATTCTCCGCTTTCAGCTTTATCGCGTCCTCTTCTTTGTTTCGTTAATCGTCTCTCGATAGAATCGGAAACTCATAATTGTGTGATGTTCGGTTAAATTCGAGGTAGGTTAGGGCTACTATTTTATTTTATAGAGATAGATCGTATTTTTAGCAGGTATTTTTAGATCGAAGGTTTCCTCTCTTCTTAGTCTTGTTTCTTTTCTCGTCTTTGTTTCGTTAACCATTGCTTTCGTTAACGTTGTTTCTAACCCCTTGCTGCGTAATATCTGTTATATTAACAATTTATATATAATATCAAGCTACGAATTAGGATTTCGATTCTGTCAAGATAGATTATATCATCGACGATGTCCAACTGAGAGGCTCGCGAGCTAGATTCGCGACAGGTCTAGTCGCGATCTATATTTCGAAAAATGATTTGCAGATGTTGGCTTATTCGAAATGTTAGAAAAGTTGAGACGTTTGCTCTTCCGGAAGCAGGCAACGTTGCGAGCTCTTCGATTTCGGGAACAACGAACAGTTTAACGCTTATTCAAGTTGCTGCGAAGAATTCACAAAGAAACAACAGGTTAACGTATTTCTGTAGGCGTGAGCTTTCTTTACGGTTGCGATATATCGATGGGGATGATACGGAGATCGACTTATGGTAGCTTGTATTCTTGATTAAAGTCGAACGGTTAGACGGGTTTCCACGGTAGCCTGGTGTAATGCGTTATATGGCGCTTCTGTATGACGTAATCGACGGGCAATGATTCGTACCTGCTATACGGGTCACTAACCCCAAACGCGCCACCAGGATACTACACGACCCCCTCGGAATCATGCGCAGGTCCTTGAAAAATTAATTTCTTTCAATTCTTCCATATAGATAACTGTATAGATAACTTCTATACAGATAATCGCACTTGTTGCTTAGTCGAGCCTATAACAACCAACAACCCGCCTATAACAGTTCGTACTTTCTTCCTATAGCCGATAAAAAGAATCGTAAAGTTCATTCTGTCGAGTTACACCTGAAACTTTCGATCGGTATTCGTCTCGTCGAAATCTTTCGGACTGTACGATTGATAATATATATCGATAACGAAATAAACGTGATAAATCTGCCTTACTTCGGAGAAACTTTTAGCCTCGGTAGACGTGCCGCGGAGCTCGCTAACCGTACGATGAAATTTAGCGGCATTTTACTTTAATAAAAATAGCCTTTTTATCGGGTGTATAAAGAGTTTCGTGAGTAACTGTATATACCGTGGAAGCCAGCAGCAGTTCGTTTAACCTAACCTCGAACTATTCGTGAAATTACGACCTTTAACGTCCTTGCTATATTTCTTCCCCTACACGAGGACTATATCACGTAGAACGAGCTCGAATACCAGTTCGAACCGAACCTAACCCCAAAACTATTCGCGAAAGAAACGGAGATCGTGGAGGTCGCGAGGTTGGTGGATCCGTCGGAGCGACTCGAGGGCTATGGTAGTCACGGTGTTCGGAAGTGGCAATCGTATTAATTCGATTCGTCCCCGTTGCGCTATCGCGGCGGTTGGCGATTGCGAGGCACGGCCGCAGGACGAGGATAAAAGATGCCCAATCACGAACACTTGCGACGGTTCGCCCTTCGCGACGTGACGTCAGAGCGGCGCAGTCGCCGACCGTGATTCGTCACGGTCTAGTTTCCCACCTCGCCGCGCTATATGTATACGAGACCAGCAGGCCGGGTTGCTTCTGCCATTCTTTCTTTCTCTCTCTTTCTCCCTCGTTTCTCTTTTACCCATCGCCACCGTCGTCGTCGTCGTCGTCATCGTCGTCGTCGTCGTTATTGTCGTTGTCGTTGTCGTTGTCGTCGTTGTCGTCGTCGTCGCCGTCGTCGTCGTTGGTCGTCGTTGGTCGTCGCCGTCGCCGTCGCCGTCGCCGCCGCTACCACCGCCGCCAAGCCGCGGCGTTTCGTGAGTTTTGGCGCGGATGCAGCGGCCACGGACGACGGAGAATGCCTTTCTCCTTTCGGCTCCGCTCACGAAGCTCGTTCGATCGAGACGCGTCCTGATTAACGAAATTAAACCTAACAGACCGGACTGATATTCGAACGGAATCGAAGATTAGCTCGGTGCCTTGATCGCACGCTCCCGGATCTGTTCTCCTATTTTTCTAGTTTTCGTTGCTAATATTTAGTTTTACCTAATGGTTTTACGTCACTAGTTACGTCGCAATAGGCGAATAGATCTTTCTCGATCGAATTCGATCCATACCGTACGCTCTGCGCAATTACGATCCGATACGATAATCCGAATCATTCTCGTATTTCTGTACTTGGATCGTCGTTCAACGATCGTTACTCTATTCAAAATCCTGCCCAAACTTGAATCTACGCTCGCCTCTCTCGACCTTCTTTGCACCAAGTATAAACCCGCCGGCTAATATTCCCTTGTTAAATTGACAGAAGCGAACTGGCCAACGCTCGAGCGGGTCTCGGTCGGTGAATTTGGTAGACGCGCGGTGTCGTGGCCGCGCTCGGTGGGCGTTCTCGTTTCTCGAGCGCAGAAAGGAAGCGGCTCGAGGACGGCGTACCGTCGCCACCGTCCAGAAGAAATTTTAATTCGACCGACCGTGCTCGATAACGCGTATCGAAACTCCTCGTCTCGCGTCCAGCCTTTCCAACGCAACGATCTCAGCCGCCGATGCTCTTTCTCTCTCCGTCCCATTCTCGCCGGAGTGCCTCTATCTCTGTCTAGCCCTCTCTTTCCACTCGCGTCGCTGCTCTTCTTTCCCCCTCCCCCCTGCTGATCCGGCCTCCGTCCCCCTCGTCGACGTCCTCTTTCCATCGGCAGTTTTTATCGGGCAACGAAGGCACGGTGCTCGCCTCCATTATACCCACATCCATTCTACCGTGGCCCTGCTGGAAAAATCCGGCATCGAGCCTTCTCGTCCACGGACGAACCGTTCCCCCCCCCCCGTCGCCCTCTTCCTGTCCCTTCGCCGGTACTTCCACGACATCCCGGTTCGCCCCTGTTCCGCGGGGATCTTTCTTTCCTTCCCCCCTCTCGCCCCCTTCGTCCTCATCCTCCTCCTCGTCCACCTCGTCCGCCACCCTTCTTCTCGTTCCCTCTCTATACTATACCCCGGTCTGCCTTCTTCTCGACCTTTTTCGAACCCTTTTGCCACGAAGCAGTACGAGCTCTCCTTCTTTTGCGCCGTCGAGAAAGGGTCCAGGCTCCGGGACGGACTCTCTCGACCGGAGGCAGCTCTGGTCTCGATTTTTAGCCTTCGTGCCGAGGCAACGGGTCCATAGGATGGAACGGAAGTCGGGCTGGACTCTGGACGGACACGGCAGGGCTGAAATCAGTACACCGGCCTGGGAAATGGGATTTATTGCGGCGACCGAATGCGCGCTCCACGCCGGTGGACGCCCTTTTCTTTCTTTTCTTTTCTTTCTCTCTCTCTCTCTCTCTCTCTCTCTCTCTCTCTCTCTCTCTCTCTTTCTCTCTCTCTCTCTCTCTCTTTCTCTCTTTCCACCGACGAAATAGCGAGTCTCTCTTTTCCTTTTCTTTCTCTGTCTTGGACTTTCGACGGCTGGTCGGTCCTCTCGGTCTGTCTTTGTCCGTGACGTGACAGATAGAAATCGACGCGGTACACGACACGATGGAAAAGGTCTCGCCGCGAGCCGAGCACGCAATCGATCTATTCGTATCGGGTGAGTCAAAGGAATCTTCGAAGGACAACATGGCGACGGTTCTCGCGAAATTCGATTTTCTTGCGGACCACACGACTACGAACGCGCGCGTGTACGTTATATCGCGATTCGCTTTTAATGCCTCGAATTAAGGCAACGAGCAATGCGCTTTCTTTATATCGGATCGTGGTTTAACGAATCCAAGTCGTCAGTGTATACATGCATGTGCGTGTGCGTGCGTGTATATGTGTGTGTATATATATATATATATATATATATATAGCTTATGTGTCGCGTTGGAATCATTGCCTAGCGACACCTTCGGGCGAGTAAGTGGAATGGGAGGGGGAACGCCGAATTCCGGCAGTCGCGAAACAGCACTGAAACGAATCGGACGTATTAATGTATTCTATCTGGTTCGTTCTAAATTTGCATCATTCACCGTACTTCCGCTCACCTTTCTCTACCTTTAATAATAGCTCACGTGCTAACTTGTTAACCGAGTCGAAATTCACCTAGTCGAAAACTGATTTAACACCGAAGCTAGAAATTTTACAGAGTAAATACGTTGTTCGATATCGGAATTACACCGATTAAATCGAAATAATTCTAACTAATATTTTTCCTATCGAAACTTTCGCTTTTCCGTACAAATTAGTTTCTATCCTCGCGACCAAAATTACCCGATTTCTCCACGGTTCTCTGAACGAACGATCGATCGTCCTCGCCGAGAGCTAATTTATACGCAGCATCGAATCAAGATTGTCATCCCTCTTTCTTTAGGAATACACGTGGCAATAAACGGATGCAGGCGACCGGTTTCATCGTTGCTTAAATTTCTACGACGACCGAATCCGTCGATCGGAAGCATATTCAGGAATCCGTTGGATGTCACGCGGCGGTGAACGATAAACTTGTTTCACCGAGCGTCTCGCATTAGGTAATACATAACTGGAATGGCGGGAGCCAGAGAGTGAGAGAGAGAGAGAGAGAGAGAGAGAGAAATAGGACGGTACAACAAAGAAGGGAAATCTCGTAAGGAGTGGGGCGGAAGAGTGAAGAGGAGAGAAGGAGATGGAGAGCGATGGCGAGAGAGAAAGAGAGAGGGCATCGGTAAGGACGAAGCTGCGCCGATACACATAGGTCACATAGGCAGGTACGCGTTCATTGTCCCGTGGGTAATGGTGCTTCTTCGCGCATCTAACGTATTTGTAACGAGATAAACAATAGCCCTGACTCGATTCTGTAACAGCCGTTGAGCGTTACTCGATCGAAGAAGTTAATAGTCCGCATACAGTCGTTACAGAGCGTTTCCATGGGTTCGCATGGAGGAATTTGTTGCGATTGTCAATGATTCGTCAGCGTCGATAAAACGCGAATAAAATTATGATCGTAGGGGAGCGTATTTTTATTCTCGTTTTTTTCCGGGTCTTCGACCATCGTGGATCATTTAAATCTACTTAGATCGTTCTTACATAGACCCGCGATACGATTTCTTACTTGTATCTCAAATTTTTGAGACTAATTCGAATTTCTTACGCTCGATGTACACGATAAGAAAGTAAGATCAACCGACGGATCGATAATTAAAAATTTACCGTTAAATTTAACGAAATTAATTCATTGAAATTTCACTTGACCGTAAAAAGTAACTCGAACAATATCGCGTGATCGACGGGCTGGAATTGGTAGTGAAAAATTTTGTACGAAGCATCGATCGTGGAGCGTGCGATCGACGCTGTTTCACAGCGATCCGTTGCACGACAGGGGGACAATGAAGCGGGAGCATTTTTGCCGGGCCGTATATATACTTGGGCGCGTTTCGTGGTATTTAGGTTGTTCCGCTTTTCGCTTGTCGACCGTGGAACGGTGCGCCGCGCCGCGCCGCGCCGCGCCGCTGCTATTATCCGGGATAGCAGCCGGCAACGGAATCGATCGATCGATTCCTTCGTGCCTCGTGGTCCGAGACTTCCCACGAGAGGAGAAAGGCACCCTAACGCGCCAATATATCCCCTTGAAATTATTTCGTAATGGTCGAGGTATTAAAAGAACGGCGGGCCGCGGCGCAACGCTTAATTACCATCCGCGTGGCTATGGGAAAATTATCGCCGCTAATGATGAAAGTGTTCCAGCAATTTACCGTTTTCTTTCTTACCTTTCTCTCTTCCCGCTCGCCCCTCTTATATTATTTCAGTTCTTCTTCGCTTTTATCCCGACGAGTAGAATTTACGAATCGATGACGAACGCATTATCATCGGCGAAAAATAGGGAGATCAATCGATAGGTTCGTTTCACGCTGGTCTTTCTATTTCAGCTGCTATCTTTATTATACATAGAACGAGCGATTGTGTATACCAGCGATGATACATGATACATGTGGCATGAATTTAAAGTTACACGAAAACAGCATGCTGGTCGATGTATCGATAGTTTGCCCGCGGATTACGGAATATTGTTTGTTAAAGGATTATGAATATGTAGATGTACGCTTCCTCCATTTGTACGTCGTTGAATACTTTCTAGCTTCGAGCAAAATATGTACTTATCAATTACGTAGTTTAATTTTAAACGCGAACGATTAGTAGCCATGAAGATCGGTGATAGCATTTTGCTTTGAGTATTTTGCACGATATTACGAAATTTTGTATTTACATTGATACCATATCGGAATATACTAATATCGAAATTTACTTTCCGCAAATGAGAACAAAATTTTTCAACGAGTTTGATTATTCAATCGAGGCTATCGATCTATGGAGGATCGTGAGAACATAAACGGTAGACAGACGATAAACTAACGAACATTTTCTCTTAAAATCTCTGGCGACTAAAATTTAAGAGCGGACCGAGAGGGCAGTCGTGGAACAGCGGAAGTTGAGAACACGGTCGACGACAATGGATCACAGCGGTGGCGGCGGCCAAGGCGCGCGGCGTTCGCAAAACGATCAATCGGTGAGGCTCTCGCGTTCTTCGCCGAAGAAAATAGTAGCGCTCGCGGGGGAAAGAGCGAGAGAACGAGAAGGAAAGAATAGAGATAGATAGATAGATGGAGAGAGAGAGAGAGAAAGAGAGAAAGAGAGAGAGAGAGAGAGAGAGGCGGTCTAACGCCGCGATATATCCGCTCGATTTACTTTCTCGACTCCCTTCTGTCTTCCTGTCCTTCCCTCGCCGTTGCCTCCGCCACCGTCGCCACCGCACCGTTGCTGCTTTCTCGCTGCACAAAAGCCGACACGAGGGGGGAACAAAAAAAGACTCGCTCGTCCGTGCGAGCCGCGCGCGCGAATATGCACCGCGAGCGCAATTATACGACGAACACAGCCGTGAAACGCGTGTAGCAGGCGACCACGACGACGAACCGGTGTGCCGGGGCCGGGGCCGGAGCCGGGGCCGGGCGAACGAGCACAACCGAGGTAGGGAACCAACGGAAAGGGAGGAAAGAGAGGAGAGGAAAGGACAGAGGATGTAAAAAAGGAGAGAGGAAAAAAAAAGAAGGTAGAATACCGTAGTTCACCTTCTTCGCGTTTTATTGCTCTCGTCTTTTGCTTCCTTTCTTCCTTCCCTTTGAGTATCTACGCGTGGATTTCACGATGCGACAGCTACCCTTTTCCTCTTCCTGTTTCCTCTTCGTCCAGTAAAATTGGACGTGGATTTATTTGGTATTGGGAATTTAGGTTCCCGATTCCGCCGTTATTTCGTACTAGGGATTGGATTTAACCGTACATATATGCTTGCACGTGTAACTAGAGTGTTGTGATAAATAATGATCACAGAGAGGGGGTTAATCGTAACAAGACTGATCACGGACGTGTATGCAAGAGGGCATGTAATAACTGTTTCTACATCGTAAATCTTTCGATCGCCGAAACTTAGTAAACGATCCAATACCAACTGACTAAAACAGTTTCCCTCGTTATCTCCAACTTTCCACCATTTTTCATCCACATCTTGAATTTTACAGCGACAAAATGCTTCTCGTTTCTGGGCGATAAATTCGTCGACCCGCTTCCATTCTCTTCCTTATTTCCAATTTTTTCCAACAAAGAAAAAAAAAAGAAAAAAAAAAGAAAAAAAGAAACTCCTCTTCGTTAATCATCCCCTTCTAGGTAGTTGCTCATTTTCGAATCGTTCCAATTCCCTAATTAACTCTATTTATACAAACTTTACAAACGCGCATCAACCTCAAAGGAACTCTCGCTTCGCCGTACACACACACATATACGCACGCACGCGCGCGTATTACGTACGTGCAGGCCGATCGTTCGCGATCGTCGCTCGACTTTCCCTTATAAACCATTTACGAGCGGACGAGGCGGCACGTAATTACGTAACGAACGCACCCCAAGACACCGGTAAATTACCGGGAACGCAGCGAGGCGACGGGAGAAAGGAGAAATAAGAAAGCCGAGGGAAGGACACGCGCCACCCTCCCGCCTGCGACCCCACGACTCGCTGTCGCCCCCATGGCCCCTCCTTCCTTCCCCTGGACGTTCCGTGGCCACGGCGCTCTCCATCCAACCCTCTCCTTGCCTCGTACCGCGCACCGCGTAGCAGCGTCGGTAGTGCTCGCGAAATTTGTCCGTTTGCAGCGCGACTGAATTTAGGGTGGTACACGGCGGACTAATAACAAAGGGGCTGCGCGAGGGAGAATGGGGGGGGGGGGGAATGTTTCGCGTTTGAACGACTCGGTCAGAGGGCCGTGCGACTCTACCAGGCAAGGACAGACGAGGCCGGAAACAGCGAGCGACGCTCTCTCTTTTCCTTTCCCCTTTTAGTTTCTCCGTTTTACCGTTCTCTTCCTTCCTTCGTTCCTTTTTCTTTCTTTATTCCTGCCTTTCTTTGGCACGTTCTTTTTCTTCTCCGTTCGTGCTCGGTTCTCGTGAAAAGAAGCGAAACAACGACACCGTCGAAGATAAAGATAGATGGAGCGGCGAAACCGTCGGAGCGACAGAGATAGCTGGAGTTGATGGTGTATAGAGAGGATGAGGACGACACAGGGGGTGACGGTTTAGGGTTGAGGGCAGGGGGAGAAGGAGAAGGTGGAAGAGGGAAGGCGGTGACCCGCGGTGCCTGTCTGCCGCGCTGGCCGCGTTTCAGACCCGCAGAGCTCTCCTCTAGCGTGCCGCGTTATAGCCACGCCGCGCCGTTCCTCCTCTATCCTTCTCTCTCTCTCCCTCTCTCTCTCTCTCTCTCTCGCTATTTCCCTCTGGATTCTCTCGGTGTTCGTAGCGAGTCTCACTGACGAAGCGCGTGTGTTTCATCCAATAGGGTTGCGCGAACGCAGATAGGATGAAGATATCAAGGTGGAGGAGAAGGATAGACTGGAAAGAAACAAAGAATGAGATATATATATATATATATATATAGGAAGAAAATCGGAGGTCGTAGACTCTAGTTTCTATTCGATTACGAGCCGTCCACGATTCGGTTCGTAGCGTACATAGAGAAGCGGCTCAACGACCAAACAGGGTGAACGGCGCGAGACGGTCGCGACACTTCTCCGCTCTGCTCTGTACCGTTGGCACGTCGCGTCGCGAGGCAGCGCGGAGGAGGACGTGTAGCGGCTACCATAGCAGAAGAAAACGGTACGAAGAGAGAAGGAGGTACGAACGTGGAGAAAGAGAAAGAGAAAATGAGAAAGGGGGACGAGGCGAAGTGAAAGAAGTAGGAGGAGGAGAAGACGAAGAAGAAGAAGAAGAAGAAGAAGAAGAAGAAGGAGGAGGAGGAGAGGAAGAAGAAGGAGGAGGAAGAGAAGAAGGAGGATAAGAGCGAGAAGAGAAAGAGAGGCAAAAAGGTTATGGCGCGAGGGAGAATCGGTACGACTGTACGACGAAGCAGGGTGGCGGAGGAGGAGGAGGAGGAGGAGGATGAGGATGAGAAGGAGGATGAGGCGGTGGAAGAGGAGCATAGGAGAACGAGCAGAGGAGAGGACGGAGGTGGAAGAGGGTGAGCCGCAGCAACGGGCGACTGCGGCTCTGCGAGAGAGTAGAGCAGCGAGCAAGAGCGAGAGGAGTGGCGCGACGCGGACTGGCGGCGAAGCGAAGGGGAGAGAAAGCGGGCGGGCAGGGGGTCGCGCGGCGGGGGAGACGTAGCAGGGAGGACGGAGGTAATTTGAGCGTCACACGCCGAGCGAGCGAGCGGCAACGAACGAACGCCAGGCAACGTCTATGTGCTACATAAAGAGGCTCCCCCTATCCTCCCCCTTATGTATCCAACCCATCGCGAACCTACGATGCGACGCGACCCATGTACAACGCGTCCCAAAAGTCCCGTGTTGCCTGCCTCTGCTTGCCTGCCTGCCTGCCTGCCTGCCTGCCTGCCTGCCTGCCTGCTGGCTCTGCCTGCTTCTGCCTGGCTGGCTGGTTGGCTGGCTGGCTGGCTGGCTGGCTGACTAGTAGCTGCCTTTGCCTGTCTCTCTGCCTGGCTGCCTGCTGCCGCTGCCGCTAGTAGCCTGGCCCCGCTTCGTAACCCGATGTGTCCCAGAGAGAGAACCGCGTTCTGTTCTGTGCCGGGGATATATAGCGTATATGAGAGACCGCGGGCACTGGGCAAGCACTAGCTGGGAAATGGTTTTAACCTGGGTTATCGAGGGACGACGACGACGACGACGACGACGACGACGGCGGCGGCGACGATGGCGACGACGACGACGACGACGGCGACGACTACCATGACATCGTCAATTACGACGACGTTGGTACGAAAGTGGGATGTGCAGAAAGGAAGGTAGGAAGGAAGGAAGGAAGGAAGAAAGGAAGGAAAGAGAGTAAAGGGGGAAAGCTGCGAAATTTTTCAGCAGCGAGCTACGCACTAGAGCCAACACCGGAGGCAAGCGTGTTCCTTCGTACGATGCCATAGGTGAAAATCTCCCGCCCAAAGGGAACGACCGCGTGGGTGTGGTTTTTGGCGGCAAAGCTTCCTCTCCTTCGAGGGTGAAACGAGGATTCTCGCCGCGCTATACATACTTACGTATACCGCCGTCGCTACGCTACATACGATATATACTTTATACATACATATATACCTCGGTCGACGATTCGTATTCGCCGCCAAAGCCTTCGCTACTGTATTTTCGATGAGGACGCCAGCGGACGCTTGTTTTCCGACCACCCTTCCCTCTCCCTTTCTCATCCTTTTCCATCCCCGAGTTTCACCCCGTTTCTTCTCCTGAACACAGCCTGGTTTACCGCCTTTGTTCGTCCTACAGGATTTTTCCCCCGAGTCGGAAGCGTTAACGCGTCAGCTGGTCGGTCGATATCGATCCATCTTACCCCGGGATCGATCTTTCGAACCCTTCTCAATGCGCGTACAACCCGTCGTCACCCTAGTCGAGATCGGTTTCTATTCGAGGCAAACCGGCTCCAAGTATTTCTAGAACGATCCCCGGCGAGTCGATCGCCATTCAAAATTTCTGCGGGGCCAACTATTTTAGGTCACGGTATTTCGGCGATTCCGCCTCGATGGAACGCTCTCTTAGACTCCGAAAGAATGGACCCAGAGAGTCGTTCGAACGCCGCTCCTGGTATCCTGGTATCTTAGTTTCGAACTTTTGTACCTTGAATATCGATACGTGCATTGGTACAGAGTGGCGTAGTACGCGCGATGAATTAGCGTCGAATGTATCTGTTTCGCAATTGGTCGGTCAGCGTTCTTTCTGGTCGTTCTTCGATAAACCAGGTTAGTCGTTCCTCGATACGACGGTTATTTTTTTTTTTTTTTTTTTTTTTTAGAATACCAGGTAGCTAGGGGATATTCGATCGGCAGTGATCGAATACGTGTGCAATCGTAGGCAGCGTTCGTACGTTGGCTATCTTTTTCCAGATATCGTCGGTATCGGTTAACTGTTAAGGTTACCTTAACCCCGAGTTTCTCGGGAAACCTTGTAAAGTCAACCGTTCAATTGGATACTTTCCACTGTACGTGTATTTGCTTTAGATATTAGACGGTCTGCGAGTGCCATGAATCTCACCCTGGCGTATGAGAGTTACGTGCTCGCATAACCCATATAAACGTATGTAATACACGTGTACGTACAATAATTTTATTCTTACGCGCGACAAACACGCAACAATAATATGACGTGATATGACAGTAATACGTTGTTATTGTTACCGTATTAACAGAAATATAGATAATATTATATAATAAAAACGATAATACCTACGCATAAGCCCTACATTTTGCCCTACGAAGAGACTAAAAAATCGTATCGCAGATGTTGCCGGAGACGCGAAACGTTCAAATTGCTTTTTGAATGGCAGAACGAAGCGGCGACTCCGGCTCGGAAACGTGATTTACGATCGAACACGGAGAATGATAATTTGTTTACCGAGCAAACCCGCGAAAGGGGTTTCTCCCACTCTTCCATATTCTCCACGCTTTCTCCGTCGTTCGTCGGTCGCGGTACACCGGGACACGAGTCGGACGACTCGTTTCCACGACTCGATCGCGCTACGCGAATCTCGTCGCCATTTCGCTCCTGTTGTTGTTATAAAACTTGACCGGGCGACTTTGTTTCCGTTGCGTGCGCGCGCGCATACAATCGCGTTGCGATCGCGGCCGAAACGGCCGTCACGAGTCACGCGCGATTAATCTCGAACCGTTACCGTCGATCTTGCGCTTGCGTCGATCTTTAGCCTTTTCGTAGGCGCTAGATTAGTTTAGGCCGTTCGAACAAAATCTTCGTATTTACGCTCGCTGATAATTTTAGCGTAAAGTCTATTTGCATATCGCAGCCTTTCGTATATTACGTGCTACGTACGAATTGCTGTAAATGCGTTTCCAAGTGTTTGTATTCATTTACGAAGTAGCTGGATCGTATATGCTTATGTAAATGCGTACGTATTATGTAAACATAGAACGGTATGTCAATTCTTTTGCTTCTGACGTAAGATTTACCGATGCATCGTGAAAGGAGGATGCAAAATTTCTGTATTTTTTTTTTCTTTTTTTTTTTTTTCTTTTTTTTTAGATATCGCACTCGGAAGAAATTCTAACCTCGAACGCGTGTTTTGTTTCGGAACGACCATTTGGCGATTTTAAGTAAGTAGGAGGACACTTCGATCTCTAGCCTGGCATCGAGTAAGCGACACGAGTGGAAAAAAATTGTTTGTATACGAAACTAAACGGTGCAGATCGACCTATGGCGTACGGAGAATGTCCGCGTGGTTATAGGAACATCGCTTTCGGCAATCTTCTTTCGATAGTCGTGTTTCTCTTCCACTTTTGTATTGTTTCGTTCGTTTTTCATTTCTCTCTGTCTCGTGGTATCGTACGACGATTTAGATCAATCCGTACGCGGAAATGACGTTGTAGCTCGTAGATGGAAACGAGAGGTTATGTCCGAGGTTCGATTAAATGTTGTTTGTTTAGGCTGGAAATTGCGTTAGGTGTTTGAACTGGTGCGTGATATAACTTCTGGTTTTATTATGCTCGCGACCTTGAACGACCTTGCGCGATGGACCCATATATCACGCTACTCGCTGCAACTCGGGAACAAGGTCAGAGCACGTACATTTCCAGCAACTTCTTTCATCCCTTTCGCTTTCCGCGGCCGATGGTCGTACATTGTGAAACATCCTCTGCCTATCGACCATATTATTCCGAATCGAGCGGTCGTACTCGTGCTATCGTTGTCGGTTAACCTCTAAGAATTTTCGCTCGATCTTTTCTTTTTTTCTTTCTCTCTCTCTCTCTCTTTCTTCTTTTTTCTTTTGAGAGAGAGAGATTTATGATATGGATCTTAAAGCTTTGAAACCAACTATACCAATTAAAAAAGAACAGGTAATCAGGTTTTCGATCGTTGAGAACCCATAAGCGACATAATCAACGAGAAGAAAGATATCGAACGACTTAATTTCGATTCCACGAAATTCGAGACAAAGCATTTTCAAAGCTAAACGGAAGAAAAGGGACGAGCATTTAATCCCAATTTCTATAACACGTTCTAACGTTCTAGCCATTTTTCAACGGTAATTGTAGACGTAGATAGAAAAAAAAAAGGAAAAAAGAACCTGATCATAAAGCACAGGATTCGAATTTTCGATATCTCTGTTCCACCCCTCGATCGTTCTTGCAAATTTCCAAACATTCCCCTCCCCCCCCCTCCCGTTCCCATTTCCAGCCGTAGTCGGTAAAAGAGGGAAGAAAAAGAGGGAAAAAGCGTTGCTCGATATCGGTCGCGACTGACGCGAAAATCCGGATTGGTCGTAGGGACTGGCGATCGCATAATGGGCGCGGGAGCAACGATAATGGAAGGCGTCTTTCGAAACTTCCTATCGGTCTGTGACGTCGTCGTTGCACATCCTGTGCAAGTAGCGCGCAATACATGCGCGGCACCGAGTGTCGGTATTGGGTCGGTAACGAGCCGAGGGTGCGCGTAAAACACACTCACACGTGCCCCTTTTCCGCCGTATGCACGTACGTGTACATTCATCGTTGAGAAGTAAATACGAAACTCCGTTTAGGTTTATCGAACCGTGTAGAACGTAAAGGACGCGAAGCATCGTGGTACGCGAAAAAGCGAAGAAGGAAGAGGCGAGAAGAGAAGTGGAAAGACGGAAGAGAGAATTCGCGTCAAAGAATCGATTTACCACGGTGCACGCGAACTCGAAAAACGTTAGCCCATATACAGCAGCCAGGTGGCCATTCATTCCGCGAACGAAAGAATCGACGACTTTGTTCGGGCCGAGGCCGAGGAAGATTAATATCCGTCGTTAAACGGCGCGGCGTGGAGTCGATCGTGGTGGCGGTACACCGTTACCGTTCGATCGGGCACGCGCTCACTCGCGGCGAGTCGCGGCTGTTCGACAGCTCCGAGCAACAATTTAATCAACGTACCAATTTCATCAACCCTACAGCGATATCGCGGCGAGGACTCGAGGAATGCCACATACGTCGACGAGGGTGAAAACGGCGAACCGATCGAGCGCGGCGAAGGGAGAGGGAGGGAGGAAGGAAGGAAGGAAGGAAGGAGGTAGGTGCGGGTGGCTGTAAACGCGGGGATGGATGGGTG
Organism: Bombus haemorrhoidalis; assembly: GCA_014825975.1. Lineage (NCBI taxonomy): Eukaryota > Metazoa > Arthropoda > Insecta > Hymenoptera > Apidae > Bombus > Bombus haemorrhoidalis. The sequence goes on from CM026165.1 coordinate 924,471, forward strand.
ACGCCACAACAATTTCGTTAATGCTCGTCTCCACCATTCTCCTGCCAGCCATCGAGCGATTCTTTATCACGTGTGTAACCGAAGCGCCGCGGATCCACTCTATCTCCTCGAATATGGCAGCAAGCCTTTTGGAACGCGGTGTACATCGGTGTACATTGCACGGTACATATATCGCGGCTGCATCGTCCATATGTCTATATCTATACACGTATACAGGTCTCCCATTCGCAAGTACTCTTACTCGGACATTCCGATCGTTTTCAAGTAATAGCGAATTTGATACATTAATAGCAGGCCGATGTATTCGCCGATATAGGACGCGTACGTCGTTGCCAATTCATCGTGAAACGTTTCATTTTTGTCAACGAGGTTGGAACGTTGGGTCAAGGCCGATCTATACGTATAAACGAAACGAGTCGGAGGAAGAGAAGAGGGCGATCTGTTTCGTTGTTTCGCGAAACGCAGCGAGCTCGAACGTTTTCGGATGGAATTGCCCGAGGATCGGTAAAAGGTTGACCGAAAACGCGAAAGGCAGCCGAGTAGATTTATTTTTCATCGATGTTCGTAACTCGATGACGAAGGCGTGTGTCGAGATCGAAACGCCGTACCGAAACTGCAAACAGGAAACAAAGAAGAGAAGTTTGCCGAAAGGAAAGTAAGAATCTACCGAGCGTTATTATATTATCTTAAAAATTCGAGGCACGCGTTTCCAACACGCTGTACGACGATCGTTATTAAAGCTTGTCCGTTCGGCTAAAGGGGATGGCAGATTTAAACGTTTAAACGCGGAGCGAGCAGCCGTCGTATTCTACGGCCGTGTTTATACCATTCCCCGTGTGTCCCTTCGACGACCGAAACTCGAAAACGAAGTTACGGTTAAACGACTACTAGGCTACCGACGCTTTCTTCTCCAGCTTCTATTACCCGCAGACCCGTGAAACTTTTTCGTTCGCATTCTGCTTCTCCGCAGAATGGTTCGAACGTCTCGTTTCGAAAAAAGATAAACGCGTCAGCCGGTTATTCCGTTCCCTCCGCTTGTGAAATTTACGACGAACCACGCGTACCGAACGGATCGGCAAACGTTCAAGATACCGCGTCGACTTTGTCGCTTTCCTCGTCCGATTCGATCCGTGTGCAAAGATTTTCGGAGGTACCAAGTATCGTCGATACTTTTGCCCTGTGAGAAAACACCTCTACCCGAGCCTTTGCGTTTCGCGTTTCGTTGTATTTTATTTTTTAAGAGGTCGAGATATTAGAAGGATACGCGTTTCTCCGAGCAGAACCAACCTGTAAACCTGACGAATCTTCTGGCAATCTACTCTATCGCCAGCTTTGAAATATCTCGATTTCCATCGATCGAAACGTTGTATACTCGGCGTTGGCTCGTCTACGAGTAAGGAGGACGTGGACCAACGACACGCATAGCCAGATTCGCGAACAAGAGTCGCATGCAGCGAATATACCGCCAGATTACATAAATGCGGCACGTTTATTCAGAGAGGATCAATCGTCCGGATAATCCGGCATCCGTTGAAACTTCCGGCAAAGTTTCCGCGAATCCGTAGCCACGTACGGAACAAGAGCGGAGAGTGTGTGTGTGTGTGTGTGTGTGTGTGTGTGTGTGTGTGTGTGTGTGTGTGTGTGAGAGCGAGGGGTTGGAGAGCTCATGAATGAACGAGGACGCGGCAAGTTTCCAGCGTGCTCGAAACAACGTGTACCAGGGATCCGTTTCTTAGCGCGACAACGGGAACAGATCGCACGACCGTTCTGAAAGTTTCAAAGGTCGAAACTCGCTGGTAATAGCGGCCGGGCGCGTGTATACACACGCTTGGAAAAATTGAAACGTTCGCGCGATTCACGGAACGTTCCGTCCATTCGGCAAATTATTTATCGCGTACGTCTTCCTATCTACAGGAAGCCTACGTATCGCGTTTCGTAACCGGCTAAAGGCACTCGGAGCTTATTCCCGGGGTTAGACGGAGGTCAGGTGACCGAGGCTACGTATCTCGATGTTCGATCGGTGGTCAGGTCGAGAACAAGAAAAGTAGTTTTTGGGTTTATGAAATACGCTTGTTCGCGGTTTCGTCTCAACGCGATCGTACGATCTACGCTGCTGCTAACTACTCATTTACGATCCAACGTTGTCACCGTCACATCCTCTCTCGTTGATGATACTCTCTCTCTCTCTGCCGCCGCCGCCGCCGCCGCCGCCCCTCCCTCTTCCTCGACCACCCCGCCCGAAAGAAAGAAAAGAGAAAAAGAAGAGAAAAGGAAAAGAGAAGTAAAGAGAGGGAAAAGAAGAAAAGAAAAAAAGAAAAAAAGGAAAAGGAGGAGAAAGAAAGTAAAGCTGGAAGAAGCCGGCGAATCTTGCCGATAGAAATTCCTCTTTCCGAAGAGAACCACCGAGTCGTACGCGCGGGGTTCGCGTGACACTGGGTTTCTCTGGGTCGGACTTTCAGCCGAAGATGCCAACATCCTGCTGGTCGGTGAGGGGTATAAGGACGAATCACGGATCGCTTGTCGGTATTCGTGGCGCGGCGCACAAAGAGGATAGAAGGTTGATGGAAAGGTCGAGCGAGCCGGAGCACGATGTCGAGGATAGAGAGGCGTAGGAGGGGGTCACGGGGGACGGAGGAGGGCGGTCGAGGCGGAGGGTCGCGCGATTAATTCGCAGAACGACGAAGGATATTCCCGCGGCTGGCCCCATATAAGCCCTCCTCCCTGGTCTTCTCCCCTTTGCCTTCCCTTCTCCCGTCGCCCATCCTACCGCCTGTCTATTTCTCTCCCACCTACCCTACCCTGCCTGCCACCCTCTCGTTCTCTCTCCCTCGCCGTGTGCCGTGTCCGCGGCATTAGGCGTCGATCTACCGAGATACGGAGATCGAGGCAGCGGCGGTGGTGCGCCTCTGGCCTCGTCGATGCCAGGCACGTCTGCCTTTTGGGGCGCTTCTCCTCCTTCTCCTTCTCCTCAACCACCTCCTCCTGCTCCTCCGCCTCCTCCTCCTCCTCCTCCTCCTCCTCCTCCTCCTTCGTCTTCTCCCATCTATACGTGTATCCGTCTATACGTCCACGTACAGGCGAAGCAACGTGTGCGCGCGCGTACATACGCATCGTGGATATAACGCACGCGTACGTGTGTGCTCTATGTGTACGGACGTAGGTAGAGACGCGGCGTATACGCGGCGTGTGCGGCGCACGGTACGTATACGTATAGACGTAGATTCGGCCGAGAGCGGCACATACGTAGAAAGGCACATGCTCGCAGGTCCGTCTCGCGCGCACCCTCGTTCGTGCGCGTGTTCCTCGATATGTCTCCCCTGTGGCGCGGCACGTATATCCCCGTATACGTACGCGTGTATCCAACACACCGATACACCGTCCGCTATATACATATATATATATATATATATGTATGTATGTATATGTATATACGCGAGAGCGCATCTACGGATCCGCGGGGATCGGCACATAGTGGCGTACACGCGAGAACGTTTATGTAGCGCGGCTGTGGGACGCGCGAGAGAGCTACCTAAACCGACCGTGCCGCGGAATACGTTCCTTCGCGTGTAGACCTTCTATTATGTATATACGTCCGTATGTACGGCGATGTGTAGGTGAGTGTGCGCGCGCGTGTGTGTATATACTTATATATACCGTGCCGCGCCGCGTGGTATGTTATATAAGGGGGAGGGACTGAGAGGGAGGAATAGGGTGGAAGAGAGTGGCGAAGAGGGAGGCGAAAGGGGAAACAGCGGGGCGCGGTGCCATGCGGCTTTATGTAGCAGCGGTGTGGAACACGCGAGGACGGTCGTCTACGTCCGTCGGTCGTTCGGTCGTTTGGACGGTCGGTCGGTCGGTCGGTCGGTCGGTCGGTCGGTCGGTCGGTCGGTCGGTCGATAGGTCGGTCGTTGGTTGGGTCGGTCGGTTGGTTCAGCTCGGTGTACATATAGCGTTGGCCCCATGTAACACCAGGGGGGTACTAGGGTAGGACCGCGAAGCCGTCTACCGTCCTCGTCGAACCAGTCCCACTTACCTGTAAGTCGGTCTCTGTCTGGCCGTTCGTCGTCTCGGTCGGTCGCGCGCTCGCGTGTGAGTGAGCACGCTACGGGCTTCCGCGAACCGGGGTCACTTATGTATATAGGAGAAGCCGAGTCTCCACGGCTCTCTCTGTGCTACTACCGCTGTGCTGCCTCGCGAACTCGCCTGCACACCAGATCCATAGTTAATTACCGGCCTAATCTCTATTCGCGATTGCCCGAAACCGCTCGTAAATCCGTATCGGTGTGTGCGTGCGAAGCGCCATCGTCCAACGGTCTGCCTCTTCCTCTTCCTCTTCCTCTTCCTCCTCTCACCGTCTACCATCGGAAGATGGAAGCAAGGAATTCCTTCCTTTCACCCCCGCTCTCCGTTCGTCCTCCTTCGCTCGCGATACACCTACGTTCTTATCCTTTCCTTCCTCCTTACTCCTTTATCTCGCGTCTAATCTTTCGTCGCCGTATCTGGCCGGCTGTCGTTCTTCGCGGCCGCGAACGCGAACGCCATCGCCGCCACGCGCGTAAACATAGCGCGTCCAAATGTGTCCGCGTTCGCTCGACATCGTCGTGATCGTGCTCGTGCTATCATCGCCGTGTCGTTCGTGCGTTCCACCGCGTGCTCGCGGAGACGCGTACGCGAACAGCGTGTACGCGCCAGCTAGAAGAGGAAGGATGGAACGCGGAGCGAACGAAAAAGGGTGAAAGGCGAATGGAAAGAGGAGGGGAAAGGGAGGAGAAAGGCGGGAGAGGTCTGGCGAGAACGTGTATACGCGGCAGAATCGATCCCCACGATCGATCGCACCGATATACGTATACCGTTAAGAGAGAATCGACGAGATCGGCGTGTTCCGGGCTCGACCCGGCGCGCTTCCGGTCACGAGGAGCGAACCAACGTTCACCGAGGAAGCGGCCTCTACGCTCCTCTCCCTCTCTCTACCTCTCCCTCTCCCTCTCCCTCACTCTCTCTCTCTCTCTCTCTCTGCCTCTCCCTCCGCGCCTTTCCTTCTCTTCCGTTTCGCTGAACGTGTCGTCTCGCGTCCGCTGACTGGCTCTCGCTCGCCGCGGCCGGTCGGTCAGCTTCGTCTCCACGTTCCTTTCGACGAACGATTCCGTGCGAAAACGCGACCGACCAGCCGCGACAGGCTCTGCCCTCCGGCTTCGATGGCTTCGTTTCTCCGCTACAGCCACGGTTCGGTGCTGCGTTTCACGGAAACGCCGTGTACGGTAGCGTCGCGTTAACCGACCGGCATTTTGTTTCGCTCTCGAATTCGTTCACGTTCGATGCTTGTAATTTTATCGACCTTTTTTCTTTTTTCTTTCTTTTTTTTTTTTTTTTGCAACGTTTCAATTGCTCGATTCGCGAGTCCCCTGCTGTTTCATATCGATATATATATGTATATGTACATGTATGTATGTATATATGGGACGATCGTAAACGCGATCAGCAATCACGAAGAAACAAGTAGCCGCGTTTTTTCGATTCTCGAATCTCGATATTCCGTTTAGAATCTGTCGTTGCTTTTGGTACAACGTGGCGGAAGGAGACTAAAAAAGAAAAGAAAAAAGAAAAAAAAAGAAAAAAAAGGATTATTTCTTATACGTAATCGAGCAGGTGACCGTGGCCAGTTAACGAAACGCGCTATCGTAACAGGAATCCTGTTGGAAATTCGGTGCAGAACGGCGTAGCGGGGCCGCCTTTCTCGTCTCGTGGACGGATTAAAGAGGGAACCGGTCGTCGTCGCGTCGCGTCGCGTCGCGTCGGGCAACGCGAGCCGCGACGATCGCCGCGTTCCTCTTCGCTCGATCGATTATCGAGCTGAGAGTGGCTGAGCTGTCTCGTTGCAGGGGACCAGTTTCGAGAGCAGGAAGAGTACGTAGGTCTTCCTGTTCGGTCGTGTCGCGTACGCAATGGTTTGTCGGACGCGTGCTTTTTCACGGACGACTCGAGTTATCAGGCGTCGTGGAACGTCTAGTCCGTCACGTTCGTACGCGCTCGCGTTAATCGTCCGCGTCGTATCGTCCGACGGAGACAACGCGCGCTCGAACAACCGCAATCGCTTCGTTGAACCGTTGGACGAGAAGGTTGAAAGAAGGCAAGATTCGTCGGCGAATAATTAAAGACGGATCGCTTCGCACGCTCGATCAAATTTCAAAGATACGTACGGCGGATGGTTACGTAACGTCGGAGTGACATGGCGTCGTAGGTTATGGCGGGTTAATTAAAAAGCAGCAACGAGTCGACAGCAGCCTGGTGGAACTCCGAAGGCGTAGTATTATTCGCCGAGGCGAGAGCGCCGCGTAATCGATCTTTTTATAATCGATTAAGGCGGACGACGATCGGGACCGGCAGGCGGGTCTGGCTCCGGCGACCATTGGCCGCGAGGCCGCCTCGTAGAATCGATCCCCGCTGACCCTTCTCGAAACAGGGTCACGCGAGGGATATTTCGAAATCGAGCCGCTGCCCCGCTACGAAGCATCTCAATTCCGCGAAGCCCTCCGCCCACCGATCCTCTCCCTTTCCTCTCCCTTTCCTCTCTCTTTCTCTCTTTCGAGATCTCGTCGATACCGTCCACCGATAGAAATCGCGACGAAGAAAGTTTTCCGCTCCGTTCGCCGTAAATCGAAAGTTTCAGCTGCAGCGAGAGAGAATCGGGCGAAAATTTACAAAGATCCGATCGGAAGGTTGCTTTAACGCTCGCTGTCGCGTTTCGTTCGTTGGGAATCGGGAACGAACGGTCGCGTCAACGTTGGCTAGCTAAGGCGTACAACGTTGGAGACACGCGATTGTCCGCTTTTTTAAATTCGTTTCCCATTCCGAAGCGATTATTTCGAAATCGTAGAACTATCTCGAGAGAATAATTACCACGTATTTCTTCTCTTCGTTCTTATAATTCGAGATAGCGTCCTTCTCTTTTCATCTGGCGTGCGCGCGCGCGTGTGCGCCGCCTGGAATATTAAGATTATTTGGGAATTCCACGTATCCATCGTATTCGCGGGGTATCTTCGAGACCGTCTCCTTTCCACCGAATTTCCAGATTTAATTCCACGGAAATCCAACTGTTACGCCTTCCGGGAAACCCCGACTTTCGTAAGCGTTCTCATCGAAACCTCTGCCCGCTTGCCACGATCGTTCAAATCTCCAGGCTCCGTCATCTTATTTCCTCCCTTTCGCCGCAACGATACTCTCTCTCTCTCCAATTCTTCCCTCTTCTTTTCCCTTTCGTTAACGACGATTTTGTAATGCAACGAGTAGCGAATGTAGCGACGAGTTTCAACAATTCGCGAAAGATACAAGCCGTAGTTCTGACGATGTCGCGGCGAAGGTCTGGATTTCGCGTCTTACCGAACTATCGAACTATCGAAAATACCAATAACGTTTTTAAAACGTTTGCCAAATGTCACAAGAATCGCCGAGCCGACGAAACGCTGCGTATACAAAAGCAGAGAATTCGATCCTCTTGCGTCGATGATAAATAATGTCGCTGCCAGTCGAACGATCGATCTTCGATTCTCGTTAGACGAGGTAAAATAGCGCGGCGACGTTATTTCGCAACGAACAGATTTCGAACGTCTCGTTGCGCATCCAAGATGCCAAAAGAATTACAAAGTATACACGCGTTTGCTACAATAAAATAACGTAAGTAACCGAACAACCGAACGAAACGATAGTATATAACGTAAAGGAGAAATTGCGATCGAACGACGCGAGTATCAGCGCTAGGATCCCTTCGGAATTAGAAAATCGAGCGCACGACGGCTAACACCCTGGATCGATTCTCGTCCGGCATCCGAGAATCCGCTCGCACGGTCGGCATACAGAGTCGTTCCGCGCGACGTATTTGTCAAAGGAACGGCCAGCGGAGCGTGGCTCGGTTTTTGCGCGGACCGCTCCGCGCTCGAGGTGTGGCCGACTTCTTTTCCCCCGTGGCCGGGCTCTCTCCGTGCCGCTGACGATCCAGGATGAAGATACCGACCAGCCAGGGCACACGGCCACGGTTCGCGTACCCGCCATTAGTCTCTTCTTCTTCTTCTCCTCCTCCTCCTCCTCCTTTTTCTTCTTTTCCTTCTTCTCTTCCTTCTTCTTTTCCTTCTTCTTTCGCTTCTTCTTTTCCTTCTTCTATCACTTCTTCTTCTTCTCCTTCGCGGCTCCTCTTCTCGCTCCGGCGACAGCGCGGCGAACCTTCCATCTAGTCGGTCGATGTCCGTCCACCAAGGACTCGGACTTTAGACTTTATCGAACGATTTCGATCGAAATGGTCGTCCTATCAGGACGAAGGTTAGGAAGAATTTGTTCTCTCGAGAACGATGCTTGAGAAAGGATGATAATCGGCAAATAAATCGGCGGATAAACGTTTCGACGGTGCGATTAGTCGCGTTTAATTTGCCTTTGTTCGCCGTTTTGTTCGCTCCTTCTGTACTTTCTAACGATGAGAGTTGGTCGGTCGGTCGGTTTCGGGGAAAGATGGACCCGTAGGTCGCTGCCGTACACGTTTTCGTCGCGTTCGTCGAGCAAACAATCGAGATACGTTCAACGGTTCCTACGATAACCGACCGACCTTAAAGAAACGACGCGATAATAATCCTGCGATCGCTTCGAGCAAAGCCAACCGAAACGCCTGTTTAACGCTGTCACAAGTCCTAGCGATAAATCTGGTTGGAATGCGAGCGCATGGATAGTCGGAGGCTGTTTCCTCGGACTGCCGACGCTCGACGAAAAGGAGCAACGGCGAGAGACGGAAGCGGTTCTTTTCGCGCCGTTAGGCACCGTTCTAATCGCACGCGGAACTAGCGCGAACTAGCGCGAACCAGCGCGATCGACGAGGCTGCTGCGATCGTCGTAGTCGTAACAGTCGACGTGGCGGGCTAAACGAAGTGTACGGCCCCGTGGACGAAACGAGCAGAAACGGGATAC